>LR750271.1:628110-694753 GCA_902729485.2 Mus minutoides
GTGACACAGGACAGGGTGCTTTGACACCCCCACCTGCTCTTAGGTAGGCACAGTGTCTGATGGATGCAAAGCTGGCACCCAGGAAGCCGAGATAGGGGGATGGCTGCAAGTTTAAGTTCAGACTGGGCTGCATCATGAGTGAGTTCCAGGATAGTCTGGGCTACAGAGTGAAACCCTGGCTTAAAACTGAGTATCAGGGCTGGAGGTGTAACTGGGTTAATACTTTCCTTGCAAATGTGAAGACCTAAATTCAATCTGGAGAACCCGTGTTAAACATAAAAATCTTGGGACTAGGGAGATGGCTCAGTGGTTAAAGTATGTGCGGTACAAACATGAGGACCAGAGTTCTCCATGCCTTCCCCATGCTGGGGCAAGGGAGGAGGCAGGGGAATGATAGCCTGATCAGCCATCAGTCTACCACATAGCAACAAGTTCAGTAAGAGACTCTGTCCAAATAGAAAGTAAGGAAGTAAGGAAGAAGGTTAGGGTTAGTTAGGGATAGGGATAGGGATAGGGTTAGGGTTAGGGTTAGGGTTAGGGTTAGGGTTAGTTAGGGATAGGGATAGGGTTAGGGTTAGGGTTAGGGTTAGAGTTAGGGTTAGGGATAGGGTTAGGGTTAGTTAGGGATAGGGATAGGGTTAGGGTTAGGGTTAGGGTTAGGGTTAGGGTTAGTTAGGGATAGGGATAGGGTTAGGGATAGGGTTAGGGTTAGGGTTAGGGTTAAGGTTAGGGTTAGGGTTAGATAGGGATAGGGATAGGGATAGGGTTAGGGTTAGGGTTAGTTAGGAATAGGGTTAGGGTTAGGGTTAGTGTTAGGGTTAGGGTTAGGGTTAGTTAGGGTTAGGGTTAGGGTTAGTTAGGGTTAGTTAGGGTTAGGGTTAGGGTTAGTTAGGGATAGGGATAGGGTTAGGGTTATGGTTAGTGTTAGGGTTAGGGTTAGTTAGGGTTAGGGTTAGGGTTTACTGCTTTTGCAGAGGACCCAGATTTGGTTCCTGTTACCCTCATGGTAGTTCACAACTTCTTATAACCTTAGTTCTAGGGAATCTGATGCCCTTTTCTGGCCTCTGAGAGCATCAGGCACACAAGTGGTACCCAGATATATATGTAGGCAAGCATAAGAATTTTTTAAATTCTTAAAAAAAAAATAAAAGAGGAAAAACGAAATAGAGAAGACACTTGATCCTGATGTCTGGCCTCATGTGCATATAAGAGCACATGTGTGTGCATGTGAGTGTGTGTGTGTGTGTTTGTATGTGCATGTGTTTGCGCAAGAGACTCTGTTCTGATGTGGTTGAAGTCTTTTATTTGTTTGCTTTGTTTTTAAGAATGCAGACAGCTCCTGACAAGAATGCCTGAGATAGGGGCTGCAGCGATGGCTCAGCGTTACGAGCACAGGCTGCTCCTGCAGAGGACCTGAATTTGGCTCCCAGCACCCACCTCAGACAGCTCATAACCACCTGTCACCCCAGCTCCAGGGGTTTTCACAGCCTCTTCTGGCCTCTGCAGGCACTGCACACGGACGGACACACACACATACACACACACACCAGTTAAAAAAATGTAAATAAAATGTCAATAACAACCAGGTAAGCTGAACCCTGATTTCACATGCACAGACATACACGTGCATGCACACACATGAAGTTGAGTCCTCACACACAAAAGCAAGTGAAACGGAAACAAACAAACAAACAATAATAAACAACAATAAACAAGACAAAACAAACCCACAAAGGAGACAGATGGTGAGAGCTGTGAGGAGATATATCTCCATTGATGACTCCCTAGTGACTAAGACACATGTGCAGAGATGGCCCGGCTCATGATCATGAATGAAATGTGAAGCCGAAGCCAGTCCCCACTCTGTGCCCATCAGAATGGCAAATCAGGAGGGTGGGTAATGGATCCCAGGTGTTGACGGTGCATGCGTGGGGAGACGAGGCCTTTGTGCACCGATGAGTGTGGGAGCGGGAACAGGTGCGACCAGTCTGGAAAACAGTCTTTATTTTGATTTCGTTTGCATAGACTCTTGGGCCAGGAATCCCACTCCAGGGTAAAGAGCCCAGAAAATTTCTTCAAGTGGTGACAAGAAAGAGATATTAGAGGTGACTAAGAGCAATGGCCAATGGTATAAAGGATGAGGGTCTCCCTAGAGGGGAGAGAAGATTTGAAGGAGCGAATAAGATATACATGGGGCACATGGAAGGTTCTGGAATCACAGGGGGCAAAGAAATGGAGTATGCCTTGCTGGTAGTTCTCAGATGAAAGTTTCTTCTCTCTCTCTCTCTCTCTCTCTCTCTCTCTCTCTCTCTCTCTCTTTCCCTCTCCCTTCCTTCCTTCCTCCTCTTTCTTTTCTTACTCCACCTCCTTTTCTCTCTTTTCTTTCTCTCCCTTCTCTCTCTCTTTCTCATTATTATAGTGTGTGTGTGTGTTTTCTGTTTCTGAGTCTGTTGTATGCATACGGAAGTCTGGGGACAACTGTTTAAAATGTAATTGCTTTTGTTGTGTTTTATTTGTTTGTGGTAGGCTCTTTAATGGCATTTGATTAACATTTGTACACATGGTGTGTGTGTGTGTGTGTGTGTGTGTGTGTGTGTGTGTGTGTGGTGTAGGCATGNAAACATTGTATCTCCCTCCCCAGCTTCCCAGCCTCTCCTCTCTGTCTTCCACAGAAACACCCACCACAAAGAGCTTCACTCCTTTGCCCACAGTTGTATTTTCACTCCAGAGAGAAGTATTCACAAAATACCCGCTGTTTTGCATCCTTTAAGATTTTGTATAAACTGCACTCAGGCTGTCCCTACCTCCACCCCACTTACTTTGGGGTCCCAGTTGTTTAGCCAGCACCTTGGCCGAGACACAGGCACCTCCCACCCCCCTCCTCCTTGCTGCTGATATCTATCCCACAGGAAGACTCTGGGACGGTCATTCACATCAGTTTCTCATTGATAGAGACTCTTGTTGTCTCTAGCTTTTTGCTTTCTTGACAATGGTTCGTAAACATTCCTCTGCGTGTCTTTTGGCGTCCATATGCATGCATTTCTGTTGGAGAAGGTTCCAGTCGTCTGTGGCTACATAACAAATTATCTCAAAACACCACGGGTTAGGGACTGGGGAAATAGCTCAGTCAGTGCTTCCTATGCAAATATGAGGATCTAAGCTGAGTCCTCCGGGTCCATGGAAGAAAGTCGGGTGTGGTGGTATGCACCTGCAATCCAGCACTGGGGAAGTGGTGACAGGAGGGTCCCTGGGGCTTGCTGGCCAACGAGTCTTGATAAATTGGTGAGCTCCAGGCTCAGTGAGAGAGCATGGCTTAAAATTAAGGTGGAGCCAGGCATGGTGGCACATGTCTTTAATCTCAGCACTCTGGAGGCAGATGAAGATGGATCTCTGTGACTTGGAGGCCAGCCTGTTCTACATAGAGAGTTCATGGACAGCCAAGGCTCCATTGTGAGACATTGTCTCAAAAACCAAAGAAAAGAAAAGAAAAGAAAGTATAGAGTGACATCAACCAGTGACCACCACACACACGTACTATCTCATACACACACAAACCTACACTTACAAAACACATAACACACACACACACACACACACACACACACACGCAAAACACACACAACACATACATAATACAAAACACACACAACACACACCCACCTACCTGTGTGTTATTATGCCTTCCACCTTGACAATAATGAACTAAACTTCTCTGAACCTGTAAGCCAGCCCCAATTAAATGTTTTCCTTTATAAGAGTTGTTGTGGTCATGGTGTCTCTTCATAGCCTCTCTCCCTAAGATATGGGCTTATGCTTATTGGCTAAGAAAACAGTCTACTGACTGAATACATCCCATCCCTAGACTGTGTTCTTTTGGGGACAGTTCAAAGCCACCAAAGCTAGGCAAGAGAGTTTACCCACAAGGGAGGTAGGAGGCAGTTGCTGCTAGAGCCGTGCCTGGCAGACACTGGTTGAGCTTCCCCAAGAGGCCCTCTGTGATAATGTGCTGGCTGCGGAGGCCCCTGGCATCTGGGTGGCTGGGAGCAGAGGAAGGAGCCACCATACATTGCTCACACAGAGGCTGTCTGCTCTCTGTTTTCCATTCTTTACCAGGTTTGTGGCTCCATATTCCTGCTGTTTGGGAGGAAGGACGTGGCTAGTTTGGGGAGTCCACCTTCCCTGGAGCTGTCAGGGGGCTCCCATGTCCTTCCACACCCATGTGCAGCTGTCTTCATGCTCCTTTTTCAGCACTGCCTTCCCCAGAGCCTAAAGAGGTACATTCGATGTGCAATTCCTACAGACTCAGCGTGCAGGCTCCTCCCACCAGATGGGCGTCCAAGGTCAGTGCTTATTCTGGAGACATGAGCTGGGAATTAAGGGATGTCAGGCAGCTGCTGAGGACCAGAGGGCAGTGGTGAAGTGTGTACTGGCTTTCAGGCACCTCTCATGAGAGTGTTTTAACTTCTGTCCTGGAAGATACCCGGAACCGACTATATTATTATATTATATTATTGTTATTATGAGTGCCTCATTCATCAGCTTTGCCATCTTCCATGCCCACCCACACACTAGTTCATTCTCTTTTTCATTCTGCACCCATCTATGTACCTCTCCACCCACTCTAGCACTCACCCATCCTTCCACCCCTTCCTTCACTCTTGTTGTTCTCCAAACTCACTATCTACTCACCTGCATATCTAGATCCAGTCCCACATAGCCATCTATCTTTCTATCCACCCTAAAACCCATTTGCCCATTCATTCTCACATCTATCCACCCATCCATTTTCACAACATCCACTCATTCACTCACATCCCTACATATCTATCCATCCATCCATCCATCCACCCATCCACCCATCCACCCACCCACCCATCTGTTTATTCATGAACACATCAACCATCTATATATTTATCCATATGTCAATTAGCTACCCACCTTTTATTCCCACTCACTGTGGTGATTTGAATAAGAATGGCCCCTATTGGCTTATATGTTTGAATGCTTAGTCACCAGGGAGTGGTACTACTTGGGAGAGATTATGGTGTGTGGCCTTGTTGGAGTGTGATCTTATTGGAGAAAGTGTATCACTGGGAATGGGCTTTGAGGTTTCAAGGGCTAGGCCCAGTGGCTTTCTCTCTTCTTGCTGGATGTAGAACTCCCAGCTTCTCCAATAGCATGTCTACCTGCATGCTGCCATGCTCCCCACCATGATGATAATGAACTAAAACTCTGATAGTGCAAGTAACCCCTAATTAAATGCTTTCTTTTTTTTAAGAGTTGCTATGGTCATGGCATCTCTTCACAACACTGACTGAGACACTCACTCATTCATACAACTATCCATTTATCCATCCACACACCACTCACCCACATAGCCATGTGTATACCCATTCATTCATTCAGCCTTTCCACCTAGATTTCTTCCCACCCCTCCAACCATTGATTCATCTACTCATCTAGCTCATGTCTATCCTTCAATCCATCTATACACCATTCACACATCCATTCTTTCATTCATCCACATATCTACCCATTAACCTATCCATCACTTCTCTATCACCAAGGGAAAAAAGAGCCAGTCTTTAGGAGCTAGCTATGTGGGTTTGCCATCTCCATCTCAGCACTTTCAGCCTGTTCTTAGATAGGCCACTTTACCTCGCTACTTTTCAGTTCCTTCAATTCTATCATGGAGTTCTACAAGGTCGGCACTGCCTGTAAGGGTTAAGTGAGATATGCATGCATAAAAGCTTGTTATCTGGCCTCCACATATAGATACACATGCACACAAGCACACAGACAGACAGACAGACAGACAGACAGACAGACACACACACACACACACACACACACACACACACACAGAGAGAGAGAGAGAGAGAGAGAGAGAGAACTCCATACTCATGCCAGAAGGCAGAATCTAAGAGATACCAGGAGAGGAAGGACAGATACTCTTGCACACTGACAACTGGTCTTGGTTTCAGAGCAAGTTGCTCTGATCTTGGTTTCTGGGGTGTCATGTCACTGCCACTCACTTCTGTCTAGTCCTTTCTGATGGGCAGGGGTCCAAAAGCATGGGCAGAGAATGCCAGTTGCCTCTGTGGTGGGCTGAGTGAGAATGGCTCCCACTGGCTCATATATTTGAAGACTTTGTCCCCAGTGGGTGGAACTGTTTGGAAAGGATTAGCAAGTATGATTTTATTGAAGGAGTGTGTCACTGGAGGTGGAGGTGTCAAAAGCCTCATGACATTCCTAGTTAGCTCACTTTGTCTTCGGCTTCTGGAACAAGATGTGCTATTGCTCCGGTGTTATGCCTGCCTTCCTGCAGCCATGCTTCCCACCACGATGGTCGTGGACTCATCCTCTAAAAGTATAAGCCTCAAATTAAACACTTTCTTTTATGAGTTGCCTTCATCAAGGCATCTTGTCACAGCAATCAAAAAGTAGCTGAAACCCCCTTTCTGGTGTGTGTGTGTGTGTGTGATTTTGACACATGCTAAAGTTATCTGTGAAGAAGAATGAATACAGAAATTAATACCAGGTTAGGAATATAGCCGTGACAGAGTCGACCCAGTAGTTTTTGGGAACCTTGGGCTGGAAAAGCTATTGAATGCTCAGAGCCTACTGGGCTACTATTGTGGGAGCTTGAAAGATGATGCTGAGAGCCATGCAGCCAATGGAGGCTTGGCTTGTGAAGTTGGAGAGGGAAGCAAAGACTTAACTGGTGCTGTTTGAATGATACTTTGTGTTAAGAAGCTATGGTTCTGGTAAGATAAGGTCTGAAGAATCAGCCATGATTAACAAGAGACCAGCACCACTGAAATAAACCTTTGCTTTACTGGGACATGTAGTGACAATTTCAGAACTTTTGTTTCTTTAAAAAATACAGAAATATTATAAGAATATGTTTTCATTTCAATCCCATACGTAGGATATAAGACTGCTTCAGATTATCCACAATAGATGACTATGATTTGCCTTATGCTCTAGCTGGGGTGTGATTTTGCCAGCAGCAGATAGTTTCTCTAATTGTGTGACATTGGGAATTCTGGGGACTTTTCAAAAGGTATATAAATGCTAGGGCCCCAAGAGGCATTGTGCGTTGTTGGTTGTTTGCTGTTGGTTGTTGTTGGTTGTGGTTTGTTAAGTAGCTTTGTGCAAAGAAGAAACAATAACAAGAAGAAATTAGATATCCTGACAGCAAAGATCAAAGTTGCTCTAAGGAACTCAATGCCCCAGGTCAGCAGGAAGTAATCTAATGATAACATCAACCCCCTTTCCCTTCTATTCTGCCCCCCACCCCAGCCCTTTCCTATCTAGTGTTTGGGTGTTAAAAGGGTAGAAAAAGGGGTGGAGAAAGGTGGAAGAAAGAAGAACCCACAAAATAGCTAATGCTGGCTATGGGGACAATTGATGCTGGTTAGCTGGAGCTGAGGAATCAGCCGTGATTAAGAAGAACCCAGCATTATTGAGGTGAAACCTGGGAGTGTTTTCTAAGAATCGGCACTCAGAAGCTATGGTCCAGAGGAGGCCAGGGCTGATTCTTGTGGGGGAAGCCAAATTTTGTAATTGTGTAAAGAGTCATCTAGGTGGTACTGGTTTTGAAGTCATGAGGGGCTTACGGAGAGAAGCTGAGGCTTAAGCACTGTGAGAAGCCAAGAGAAGCCATTGGGACAGTGCAGGCTCAGCTGCAGTAGAAACCCCAGGACTGAAAGGGTCATTGAGAGACACTGGAGCTTGGCACCACGTGGAAGAGTCAGAGTCCCTGAAAGGAGGATGGGGAGGCCATTGGTTGGGGGGGAGCAGCCTCATTTCCAGAGGAGACCTCAGCATGTGGCGATACCAGCATCCTGGGGTGGCCATCAAGGACAACTGCAGTCCTGTTGTGGGGTTGGCCTGAGCTATGAGATAAACTATGTGTTGCCAGCAGCAGGGCTGGAGCCAGAAGACCATGACTACAGGACATCATACATTAAGATATCCACACTGTTGGTTTTGCAGTTCTTTGATTGTAACTGTGCCCTGGTTCCTTCTTCTTATAGTAACAAAGTACATGACTTCCTTTTTATAGAAGCCCACAGATGAGAAAACTTTAAAAGAGGCTTTGAAAGAGGATATATGCAACACACACACACACACACACACACACACACACACACACGTACATGTGTATACAGTATGTGTATATGTATGTATATATGTATATGTACACACGTGCACATGTATATATATGTGTGTATATGTGTGAACATGGGCATATATGTATGTATACATGTGTGTATATGCATATATGTATACATGTATGTATATATGTATGTAATTATGATTTATTTTATTTTATGTGTAGATTGTTTTGCTTGCATGTATGCTATATTATGTACATGCCTGGTGCCAACAGAGACTAGATAAGGATGTCAGATTTCCTGCAGCCAGAGTTGCAGATGACTGTGAGCCACTGTAAGTGTTCTGGAAATAAAATTTAGGTGACCTCTGCAAGATCAACAAGTACTCTTTAGACCCTGAGCCATGTCTCCAGCCCCAAGATTGAATATTTTAAAGAGACTGATTTTTTAAACGTGTTTGAATTTTTAAAGACAATGGGACTTTTAAAGGTATGCTATTTTATATTGTGATATTGATATTAATATGGCATATTGGGGATAAACAAGAGAGGAAAGATTATGGTTCAATAGTAATGACTGGTGTGTCAAATTGACAAGGGGTCTTTGTACTGTTTTTTTTGTTGTTGTTGTTTGTTTGTTTGTTTGTTTGTTTTTTGTCAACTTGACACATCTGGGAAAAAAATAAAAACAAAAAAACCCAAAACAAATCTTAACTGAAGAAACAACGCGTCAGTCAGAGTGGCTGTAGGCAAGTCTGTAGGGCATTTTCTTGATTAATAATGGACATGGGAGGCTCTGGAAACAATGGGTGGTGCTGCCCCTGTGCAGCTAGTCCTGGGTGAATAAGAAAGCCAGTGGGGGCAAGCCCAAAGAGCAAGCTGTACAGTGCTCATCCATCTCATCCACGCTGCTGCTTCAGCTCCTGCCTCCAAGCTCCTGCTGTGAGCTTCTTCCCTGATTTCTCTCATTGATGGACGATGATACAAAAGTGTAAGCTAAATAATTCCTCCCCTCCCCAAGGGTTTCTGTTGTTGTTGTTGTTATAGTATTTTATCATAGCCACAGTAAGCAAACTAGAACACTTTTTCTGATGGTTTGTATATGCTCGGCCCAGGATGTGGCACCATTAGAAAGTGTGGCCTTGTTGGAGTGGGTGTGTCACTGTGTGTGTGGGCTTTAAGACCCTCATCCTAGCTGCCTGGGCCAGTATCTGCTAGCAGCCTTCAGATGAAGAACTCTCAGCTCCTCCTGTACCATCCATGGCTGCCTGGATGCTGCCATGCTCCCACCTTGATGATAATGGACTGAACCTCTGAACCTGTAAGGCAGCCCCAATTAAATTGTCATTTATAAGACTTGCCTCGGTCATGGTGTCTGTTCACAGCAGTAAAACCCTAACTAAGACACTTTCCTATGACAGTTTTTATTTTTTATATTTTGGTAGACATTGTTTAGTTTAATCTTATTCATAGTCTTTATTGTGTTTTTAGTGGTTACTATAATTACTGATGCATGCTTTTTTATTTTATTTTTTATTTTTTGGTTTTTCAAGACAGGGTTTCTCTGTATAGCCCTGGCTGTCCTGGAACTCACTTTGTAGACCAGGCTGGCCTCGAACTCAGAAATCCGCCTGTCTCTGCCTCCCGAGTGCTGGGATTAAAGGAGTGCGCCACCACACCCAGCTGATGCATGCTTTTTAATAAGAGATTTTATTTTTATTTTTTAATTACGTGTGTATGTGTTTGTATATGTGAGTGCTGGTGTTCTCACACACCAGAAGAGGGTATCATATCAGGTCTTCTGGACCTGGAGTTATAGGCGGTGGTGAGCTGCCAGCACCGGTCCTGGAAACTGTACTTGGGTCCTCTGCAAGTTTAGCATAAGGTCTTAATTGCTAAGCTACTTCCCCAGCTCCAATCTCTTTACTGTTTTTTGATTTTGAGCCAAGCTATAATATAGCCCAGGATGGCCTCAAGCTCATTGTGTAACTAGAGATGACCTTGAACTCCTCCTGATCTTCCTGCCTCTATGTCCTGAGTGCTCGGATTATACTTGTGTGATACTACACCCAGTTTATGCTGTGCTGGCCATTGCACCCCCGGCCCAGTGAATGCTGGGAAACCACTCTACCAACTGAGCCATATCCTCAGCCCTTCTTCCCTAATGATCTCTTGAGACCAAATTAATTTTCCAATACAAAACTAGGTCCAGAAAGTTGAAATGACTTGTCGAGGTCACACTGCAAGTGCATGGCCCAGCTGGGGGACGCTCCTGAGGTGCACTAAGTTTCCTAGCTTAGTCAGTACTTTCCACCCAGCTCCCTCCCATCCCCGTTACACTGCCTCTAGAGTGAGGAGCTCCAGGTGACCCTCCTTCCAGGCCCAGTCTCCACAAGCTTTCCTCAGCTGCCAAGACAGACAGATCCGCAACAGTTTCAGCAAGGCTGGGGCTGGGCTGGGAGAAGGCAGACACTGTGCTTTCTCCTGCTGGGAGAGCAAGGCGGCAGGGGTTCCCACCACTGTGGCCAAGGCAATCAGTAGACTGGGGAAGCCAAGGGAGGGTGACTAGAGACACTGTTGCCCTTTCCTCCCCCGGCCGTGGGCCAGGTTGTTCGGGACAATCCCCAGGGAAGCGAGACAAAAATCTACAGATTGTAGCAAAGCCATCCTAGCGTCCACCCTGTCCTTGTCAGGCCGGAAACTGGCCTCAGGCCTGGGCAGATCCAGGCCTCTGGGAACTTTGGAGTCACGTCTGTCTCACCATCCCACAGAGTAGGGCAGCCTCCCTACGTCAACGGAATTCAACTTCATTCTGATGTACTTTTAAAAAGTTGCTTTTCTTTATGTCTACATGTGGGGCTGTATGTGCCTGTCACACATGTGTCAGTGCCTACAGAAGCCAGAAGAGGGCATTGGATCCTCTGAAGCAGGACTGAAAAGTGGTGGTGAGCCAGCTGATGGAGCTCAGGCCCTCTGAGAGAGCAGCAAAGGCTTTGAGCCACTGAAGTCTCTTCAGCTCCAATATTGCACTTCTGGAGTCTTGTCTGTGTGCCAGGACTGTGTCACCCATAGACAGTTCCTATTCTCAGAGAAACAGCCTTCTCCCCGATCTCCTGTGAGACCACAGTTTATCAGCTGGGTGGCCACAGAGATTACTGTGGGGTCAGCTGTCAGAGAGTGTACATTATATTGTGTACATGCCTGGTGCCCACAGAGACTAGATAAAGGTGTCAGATTCCCCGTAGTTGGAGTTGCAGTCGACTGTGAGCCACCATGAGGGTTCTGGATAGGAGTTCAGGATGAAATTGGATTGGCCACTTTACCCCAGAGCCCATGAGCGCCCACTGGGGCTACATGCTGAGTGACAGTTGGGGTTGAAACTCAAAAGCTCTCTCTTTCTTGTTCACTGGGTGGTCTACCCTCCTCCCATAACAGACTGGGCTTGGCAGATCTCTACGAGTTCAAGGCTATAGCATTACAGGCCAGCCAGGACTATATAGTAAGACCCAATGTAAAAAACCAAAATAGCAAAAATATCTGAGAGAGAACAAGTGCTTGATTGCTTGATTTCAGCTAGTATTCTCCTCTCTTGTGCTGCTCTGGACTTCTTGCCTAGGGAATGGTACCCTTCACAGTGGGCTGAATCTTCCTATGTCAATTAATAGCAAGGACAATCCTTCATAGACATGCTCACAGCCAAACTGATCTATATAATTCCTCAACCAGTTTAGTTGCATCAGTTAAAAACTTTTTCCCTGGGTGATTCTAGGTTGTGTTAAACTGAAAGTTAAAAGCTCTCTATCACAATGATCAAGTGAACCAATGGTCTTAACTCTCAGTAATGTTGTAATTTGGCCAGTTAAGCCCGTGGATCCTGGACAGAGATGGGCATGGATAACAATGGTGGCATCTGGACTGGGAAAATGGGTCAGTTGGTGACCTATAAGCTTTGGAAACATGGAGGATTGAGTTTGATTCTCAGAATTCACTAAAAGAAGCAGAGTATGGTGCACACTTGCAATCCCAGTGCTGGTGTGTGTGTGTGTGTGCATTGGAGGCAGGTGGATTCCTGGTACTCTTTGAACAGCTAGTATATATATATATATATATATATATATATATATATATATATATACTACACACACACACATACACACACACACACACATACGCACACACACACATACGGCATCTATCATGATCTGTTAAATAGTGGGTGAAAGTTCTTTGCTATTATTCCCATCAAAATATAGAGGCTGGGGTTGAGAGATGGCAAAGTGGGTAAGAGCACTTGCTACACAAGCACGAGGATTTGAGTTCAAATTCCAATTACTCACATATAAATCTGAGCATATAAAGCCACACAACTGTAATTTCATAGACATGGAGAAGTGGTGGAGCTTGCTGGATGCCAGCCTAGCAGTAAGAAATCATGTCCCAATGAAGTAAGGCAGAGAGAGATAGACCAGGACATCTGATATCCTTCAATACTTGCAAATACACATGCAAATATACCACACACATACTATAATACACACAAATAATGATGATGACAACGATGATGACAATGATGATTATAATGATGATGATTCTATTTTCTCTCCTCTTAGATATTGGCTTCTTTTTGATCAATAGAAGGTTCTAAAAATGACATTGTATAATGTTCAAACTCCATCTCAGACTTCAAGAGATCTGTAGCATCTTTCCCATCTTGGGACATTTCTTCTCAGAACTCTACAATTTATAAAAGAACTACAATAAACACAGCTAATGTCTCTTCTGTTACCAATTGAGTACTGCTGTCATTCTGGATCTTCTAGCCCTTCTGGAGACCCTCAGAGCACAGAACTGGCATAAAGGGCTTCTGCTGCCCAAGACAGGAGAACCACTTTGCTGAACGCTGCCAGAACCCTTGAAAGTAAGTTTTGAAGAGTCTGTAAGGCACTGGCAGCTGCAGGGCAGACTGCTCTGCTGCATGCTAGAACAGATGCTCCTTAAGACTCAGGAAAGAAGTTCCAAACCGAAATACTCCAACACGGAGAATCTGTCAAGACTCAAGAAGTAGGCCAATGAGCTATCTCAGTGGGTAAAGTTTAGCCATGCCTGATAAACTGAGTTTGATACATGAGATTCCCACAGTGGAAGAAGTAAACTAACTTATGTTAGCTGTCTTCTGACATCCATCTACATGCTATGGCACATGTGTCACCCCTGTCCCAGCATGTACATTCGCTTGTGAGCACACATTCACCACACAATAAATAAATTAATGCAATAAAAGAACATGAAGTCTCAGGAAGAAAACTTACAAGACTCAATAATTAAGTAAACAACTCATAAGGCTCAGAAAGTTTCTGAAACTTACAAGATTCACAAAGCCCCCCCTCTTAACAGTATGTAGGCAGTGACTATTGCTGGGGGATGGAAACTTTTGAACCTCAGGGTTGCCTTCAAGTCATGTAGGAAACTTCAGGGATGCAATTGTTCTGTTACCTCTGCTAGGGTGAGCTTTCCAGTGATGCAGCTGCCTCTGAGTCATGCATGCATCTCCTGTTATATAACCCAACAAACTTACAGGTTCTCCAAGTTGGACTTGAGTGGGATCATTACTTTGGTCTGTCCTCAGTAGACAATAGGTAAACAATAAACCAATTTTAAAATATATCCCAGGGGCCTGCAAGGTGGATGGATAGACATATTTTCACATAACTCAGAAAAAGCTGCATACCATTCATATACTTATGAGACTTCCAATAACCCTGCTGTGATAGCAAGGTCACTACTTTCAGATGAGGGAGACTGAGAATGAGGGAATGATATAATTTGCCTAATATCAGGATGCTATTCTAAGAGCCCGAGCAATATTTTACCTAGCTCTAAGCCTATCCTTCTTCTGTTCCACCCTCCTGCCTTTCTGTGGGACCAAAGGAAGCTTGAAATCTGATATATGGACCTAGACTAGTTAGAGACTAGGACTCACTTGTCACCACGGTAGAAAAAGGAGAGCAGAGGGTATGTGAGGGAGATACCCCATGACCAGTCAGTACAAAGTGGCGGACCCTGGATGGGTATGAATGCTTGGCTATGGGCCTAGTGTGAAATCACATTTTCCTCACTAGGCCAAAGCTGGGTCACAGTATGCCCCTGGCCTCATACTGCCTTGCTCCCGTTGGCTTTGTCTGGGAACAGGGGCTGTCAGCCTCAAGGGAACACCCCAAGGCTCAGCCACGCTTGTCGAGAGGCATTAGTGTGAGACTTTGAAGTGGGGACCTCCGGGCCTTGCTCTGGGCTGGGGTTGGTCCAGGGTTCCTTTCTTCTGGCCCAGGGGGTGAAGGCCAGTCCAGGTCTGTACTCGAGAGCAGCACCCGCTGCCTCAGATGCACTTGGCGGCCCGTCTCTCCTCAGTTCCCGGCAGGGTCTTTGAGTACTTGGCATCCCTCAGCCTGGATACGCTGCCAGGCGGCCTTCACTGGCTTTTAGTTTCTGGTGACACCAGAAGTAATAGATGCTAACTGGCAAGGCCTGGCCTTACTCGGCAGCACGGACAGGAAGGGCGATTTAAATGAGCAAAACCGTTAAATGTACATCGGACACATTGAGATAAATTGCATGGAGGGAATGCTCTCCTTTCTTCCCACCATTCTCCTCTTACATAACCTTTTGTGCGTCGGGGTGCATGGGTGGGGTGGGGTGATGCGTGTGGGTGATTGTGTGTACGCCACTCAGATACAACTTAATGGAGTCAGTTTCTCCTTCTACAGCGACTGAACTAAGGTCATGAGGCTTGGGTGGCAAGTGCCTTCACTTCTGAGCCACCCCACCAGCCCCTGAGATATACTAAAAATTGGCTTATCGTACATCTATTTACCACAATTTTTGTACCTGTGTGTGTGTGTCCGTGCAGGTATGTATGTGGGCACACATGTATGTGGAGGGCAGAGGTGTATGTAACCTTCAGGTAAAGTCCTGTGTTAATGAGACAGTTTCTCTCACATTTACCTGCTAACTGGGATTGTAAGTGTGTTACCACGAGTTGGAGCGCTGACCCCGTGCTTAAGAGGGTTACTGCTCTTCCAGAGTTCAACAAGTTCAGTTCCTGGCACCCACACGAGGGCTGACAACAGCCTGTACCTCCAGTTCCAGGGCATCTGATGCCCTCTTCTGGCCTCTTCTGGCCACTGTGAAGCCTTCACTTTTAGTATCAAATATATATTTTTTATGACCAAATACAACTAACCAACCAACCAAACAAACAAACCTCCAAAAAAAATCCATGACAGAGTTAAAACTAGAAAAATAACTAAAGTTTTAATTTAAAAAATTAAAAATCTTTAAAGAAACAGGTGTGCCACTTTTCCTGGCTTTTTTTTTTTAATGAGGTCAGGGGTTGCACAGTGAGCGAGCACTTTATGCCCGAGCCATATCTCCAGCCCGTTCACCAGCAATCTGAATATGACAGCCGTCTACATGTTTGCTTTACCTTACGTTTCTGCTCTTACACAATGCCGGACCACCTTACCTGGGGTCTGTTGCCCAGACTGTAGCATGGTCTCATGGGGTCTGGCTCTGTAGTCACAGAGCCCCTGGGACCTGCTAGGTAGCATCCGGCAGAGGTGTGTGGCATGAAGCCCACTTGAGCATAAGAAGCTTGAGTTCTGTGAGGTCCCTTCTGGGTCCACTCAGCATGTCCTTTGACCTCTGTTGTCACATCAGGCTCAGGTGTGTCAGGCCTTTTGCTCCCAGTTTGTCGATCTGCCTTCTGGCCAGGCCTCTGGGCAGCAGCTATGGTACGGCTTTCATTTTTCCTCTCCTGTGTTCTTCTTCTCTGCCCCTTCCCCTTCCCCCTTTTCTTTTCCATGCTATGTACCCCAGACTGGACATAAACTTGTCATCCTCCTGCCTCTGCCTCTCATGGGTTGGAATTCCAACCCATATGTGTTGTTAGTGAGCAAGCTCCAGCCATCCTCTTGCCTCTGTCCCTCACCCGGCCCCTTGGATCCTTGTGCTTGTATAGCAAATGCTCTTATCTTCTAAAGCCATTTCTCCACCTCCCATTAGTTAATCTCAATTGTCACCTGTACTGGATTTGAAATATGAGACAAATTTCTGGGTGAGTCTGTGAGGGAGGTTCCAGATTAGGTAAACTGAAGTAGAAAGGCACACCCTGAACATGGTGGCACTGTCTATAGGCTGGGGTCCTAGACTGAATAAAACAAAGACTGTGAGCTGACACCAGCATCCATCTCTCTGCCTCCTGACTGTGGATGCAGTGTGAGCAGCCACCCCATGCTCCCTCCCACCCCCCCACTGCCGTGCCCTCCCCACCATGATGACCCGTGAGCCAGAATAAACCACAAAGCTGCCTCTGTCAGGCATCATGTCACAGCAACAGGAAAAGTCACGAATACATGTGCTTGTAGATGCCACGTGACACATTGATCTTAAAGATTAAGGTCCGAGGTGACACCTTTCTCTTTGTCCAGAGGAGGGCACAGCACTGCCTCAGTGGAAAGGGGCTGTGCTGTTTGTGTGACAGCGTAGAGTTCAGAACCCACACAGCTCCCTGCCTCCAGGTAGTGGGGGCTGGGAGGGGGTCAGGTAGAAGGATCCTGTGCTCTCCCTCTAGGTTGCCAGTGCCCAGGAGATGGAGGCCAGAGTTCAAGGCCATGTTCTGCTATAGTAAATTTGAATCCAAACTGGGCTACAGAAAACCCATCTGGAAAAGGGATGGTGAGGTGTTCCAGTAAGAGCCCTTGTTGGGGAAGCATGAGGACCTGAGTTCAAATTTCCAGCATCCATATATAAACCTTGTGGCCGAATACATTTCCATACCTCCAGTGCTTTGAGGGCTTGCTGGCTGCTGGCCTAGCTCTAGGTTCTGTGAGAAGACTGTCTCAAGGGAATACGATAAGAAAGCAATAAAGCATTTGACTTGACATTTTCCTCTGACTTCTGTCTGTGCATACACTACATATACGCAACACTGTATTACACTACACTACATACCTCTTCCAAACAGAATGACAACACACATAGCTTTTTGGGGTGGAAACCTTAACTGACAAGCCTGCCCCAGCCCTTGACTGACTAGCCTGCTGAGCATAAGCTCAGTATCTCCTTTTGTGAATTACAGAAGCGTTGCTACACGGTGTAGGATAGAAGCGCCTGCTCCCAGGAGAGCCCCAGTGACCAGCCCTTGTTGATTCAGCAGTTGTGGATGGATCATCAAGTTGGCCACACCTCCTGAGTGCCCCTGGGTCTGGGCTTCTGATGGGAGCTCGCACAGCTCCTCGGGCTCCTCTGTCCTTTTTCGCGGCAGTGGACCTGGGGGTCTCTTCACAGGCCCCACCATTGTTTTCTCCCGCCCCAATCTGTTTTGAATCAACCACGTTTTCCGTCCTGAGCAGTAATCCCAGGCATCGGAGGGATATTGTGAAATGTCAGGCCTTTCTGGAGGAATCTCAGCAACATGTTTTTGAATGTTCAGCATCACATATGGGGACAATAAATACTGAAAATATGTGGAAGGGAACAGGATGGGAGCGTGCTTGGCTCGTAGCTTCGCTTCCCGCCCTGGAGCCGGATTTTTGCATCACAATAAATTAGCTGCTGTGGAAGGATAGTCCCAGAAGCATGCTGGGGCCCCACCCCAGCAGCCCTTGACCTCCCGGAGCCAGGCCTTGAGTCCCAGACTATTGTCCTTAGGCTAGTCTCCAAGAGCTCCTGGGTCGACTGTCTACAGCCCACTTTCTGAGCCATGACTACCTATGCAGGCAAAGGTGCTAAGGTCAGGTAGGGGGACCTTTAACCACCCAGCTCTGCCTTTAGGGAACGCTCAGCGCTGGGCTGATGATACCTGTGGGGAAGACTCTGTGCCTGGCAATTTTCTTTCTCTGGCAGCATTGACTCCCAGACCAGCAATGCAGAGAGCCCTGCAGATATATTCATCTTACCCATGTACCTACCGCAGTAATGAGGACCTGTGAAGTGTGTGTGTGTGTACAGGCTTATACAAGCTCACACAGCACTTAGATATAGCCTGTGTTTAAGTAAAGTTCACATTCGTGTGAGAATGGTAACCGTGGAGGAGACACCTTACTTCTCAGTGTCCTTGTCCATAGAATGATAACAAGTGCTCCGTTCCAGGGAGGGTGTTCAGGAGAGCTACCTACAAGCTTGCCCTCTGTTTTCCTAGACATAGGCTGCCAGCATTGGGAGCATGCTGCCTTAAGGTAGATAATGGGTCGAACGGTGCACCATTAATGACAAAATAGTTGCCACTTGCCACTGAGTACCCCTGTATTCTTAGTTCCTCAAACTGTCTGGGAGTTGGGTGTTTGTTGCCCACCACCTTGGTGAGGTGACCAAAACCACCAAAGTGCCCACGGACAGTCTGGAAGAACAGGGGTGGGGGGGCTCCTCCCTGCTCCTGCACTCTTCTTGGTGGTTCTAAGTCATTTAGCGAAGAAAGGTTCACTTGGCCTCACACTCATTATGCAGTCAAGGGTGACCTTGAATTTCTGATCCTCCTGCCTTTACCTGCTGAGTGCTAGGATGTCAGGCTACACAAGGTCCGACTCGTGTGACGCTGGAAATGGAGCTTGCGGCCTTGTGCGCGCTAAACAAAGTACTCTACAAATTGAGCCACAACCCGAGATACCAGAATATGGGCCAGGTAGAATGACTCAGCTTGTGAGAGCACTAGCCTTAGGGCCTGAGTTCAGTCCCCATGATGCCCAGGAGTGGAACTGACTCTTAAAAGGTGTTGGAGGAAGCTCAGGCCCAGGGAGGGAGGCCCTGCTGGACATATAAGAAAAGTTAGGTCACAGTGACCAAGTTTCAGGCCTCCCGGAGGCTCCAGTTAAAGTGTCCCAGGGTCCTCTTCTGCTGCCAAATCCTCCTCTGCAGGTGCCTAGGAAGCCATCCTTCCTGCTCTCTGTTCCCAGATCTGGCCCATGCTGGCCAGGATCTCCCCGAGGGCATATGTACCAGCCAGGTGGGAAACCAGGGAGGAAGTGGCTTAGCCTGGACTCAGCCCCTTGCAGCTGGGTGACCTTGGGTCAGTCATTTCCCTCCTCCGTTTTCCTCATTTCCTTTCCTATAGTGGAGGCCAACCCTCATTCCCAGAGTTTTCCAGATCTGGATTGATTTCAGGGACACCCTTGGGCTGCTAGTATGTGCTCAGTTAATGAGTCATACCTGCTTTCTGGAAGAGTCCCCAGGCTCTCCCTCTTGATGTGGACAGGCTCCCATCTGGGGCAGGCTCTGTTTTGACTGCATAGTGGCTCCCCAGGGTGTCCCCACAGTCTGATTTTGGCGTTGGCATGTGTGTCCACCCTGCTTCGCCCCTCCTATCCTCATTCCCTGTAGCAGCTGGCTCACGAAGGCTGCCTATAAGTGATTCATCTGTTTTGATCTGGGTCCTGTTAGGGACACCGCTT
Organism: Mus minutoides; assembly: GCA_902729485.2. Lineage (NCBI taxonomy): Eukaryota > Metazoa > Chordata > Mammalia > Rodentia > Muridae > Mus > Mus minutoides. The sequence continues at coordinate 647,674 of LR750271.1, forward strand.
CTGTGGGCCCCAGGCCAGGTGACCCAATTCTTCCTCAACAAATAACAAAAATAAGGAGAGACTCGGCAGCCACCCATCCCACCGGCTGCCCACCACCCATTCACCAGATCCTTGCCATTTCCTCTCTCCCTACCCGCCATTCTGCTCCCCTTCACCCAGGCCGCCGCTTCATCTAGCCATTCACTGCCCTGTCCAGCACGAGGCCTGGCCTGTACCAGGTGTCCAATCAAAGTGGCTTAACGGGAGGCCAATGAGTTGGTGCAGTGGTGAAAAGCATTTGCTGTGCAGGCCTGACTTTGAGCCCAGAGCCCACAGTGGAAGGAGAGAACCAACTCCCCCAAAGCTCTCCTCTGACACTGGCATGTGTGTGAAGAGTAAACAAATTTTAAAAATATATCTGATGAGCAAATTCGCTTATTTGCGTATCTTAAAAGCAAACATTTATTAAGCTTGCTTTGGGACTCTCCATGGGCTTTCAAGACTGAATCTTGGTGGAGAAGTCCAGTGAAAGAGGCTCAGTTGGTAAAGGGCTTGAGGTCAGTATTCAGAACTAGTCAGCAATGCTCTTGTAATCCCAGGGCCGGGGAGGAGACGGGAGGATCTGGGGGCTCGCCGGTCAGCCAGCCCAGCCAAATCAGTGAGCTCCCACTTCAGTAAGGAACCCAGTTTCAAAAAATAAAGTGGAAAGCAATGAAAGAAGACACTTAGTGTCAACCTTTGGTGTGCATGTGCTCACTAGTGTATATGTACCAACACACATGCGCGCGCGCGCACACACATGCACACACGCAATCATAAAAATGGAAAAGATGGAAGGACCCCATGTACAGACAAAGGAAAGCTGGTATAAGCTGTTGACAAGGTCTGTAGGGAGGGGTTGGGCCTCTCAGAGAAGGTTCCACTGAGCAGAGTCAGTAAGTCTTTAGAAGAAGACACCCCAAGAGGGGCAGCTTTAGGAGCCTGTGACCTCGGATGGGCTTGGTAAGCAGGACCATGGAGAGAATGGAGAAGGGTGAGAAGACAGGCTGCCGGTCCCCAGGTAGAGAAGGGCTGTCACTCCAGCGCCCACCACAGGCCGCCTTGAGCAAGCATGGAGACCTTCTTCTGGGCCACAACCCAAGGCTGCCCAGTGGTCCAGGAGGGAGGGGCTTGAAGGGGAGCCACCTGGTGGCAGCATCTCACAATTACTCTCATAAAAATGGCATTTGCACCTTTAAAAATTCTCCATTCAGTTGGGAAGATAGCTCAGAGGGCAAGAGCGCTTACCACACAAGCAAGCAGGAGGACCTGTGTTTGGATCACAGGCACCCACGTAAAGGAAGCCAGCATGACCATGCATGCCCTCACCCTGCCTTGTGGGTGATGGAGACAGGGCTACTGGAACTGTGCACTGCTAGCCTGGCTCCTGGCTCCTGGCTCAGCGGCACTATGACTCAGGAAAGTATAGCATAGGACACTCTCCCCCTCCACCTGGCTTCTGTGTACACAGCCATGAGCATACACCACACACACAACAGACACCAAAACAAAACAAAACAAAACAAAAAACCCGGAGTAATCTCCTGCTGACCTGGCATTCTTAGAAACTAGACTTTCTCTTCAGAGGATGGGAGGATGGGGGAATGGGGGTGGGGGTGAGGTTAGGGCTAACCAAACTCCTCACCTGTGTGTGTGTGTGTGTGTGTGTGTGTGTGTGTGTGTGTGTGTGTGTAAGGCAGAGGTCAATCACAGGTCCTCAGGATCCACACTTTATTTTACTTTATCTTATTTTATTTTATTTAGGGGTTGAAGAGATGGTTCAGCATTTGCCATTCTTGCAGAAGTCCCAGGTGTCATTTCCAGCACCACACAGCGGTTGCAAATCTAACTCCAGTTCCAGGTACATGACTACTTCTTCTTTTGACCTCTGAGTAAATTATATAGGTCTGTGTATATGTGTATATGTGTGTATGTGTCTATCTATCTATCTATCTATCTATCTATCTATCTATAATTAAAACCTTATTTTTAGTAGTGTGTGCGTGTGTGTCTCTGTCTGGGTATGTGTTTGTTAGTGCAGGTGTCTGCAGAGACTGGAAGCATTGGATGCCCTGGAGCTGAAGTTCCCAGCAGTGGTTGTGTGTCACGTGACCTAGGTGCTGAGAACCTAATGCAGGTCCCCTGTAAGGTAGTATGCAATATTAACTGCTGAGCCATCTCTCCTTACAGACCCCCTCATCTTATTTTGGGGGACAGAGCCTCTCTCTCTGTAACCTGGGGCTCACTAGTTAGTCTAGGCTGGCTGTTCACTGAGTCTCAAGGACTCTCCTGACTCAGTTTGCTCAGTGTTGTGAGAAAAGCATGCACCACTATGGCCAGCTTTTTGACATGGGTCCTGGGGGTCAAATTCAGGCCCCCATGCTTAGGAGGATGGTAAACACTGAGTTCTCTCTCCAGCATTCTGCCCCAGCCCTCACGGAGTCTTTTTGAGAGGGAGTAGGGCAGGCAGACTACCCTCTTCTTATCTGTGGCCAAGAACCAGCAGATGTGGGGCCAAATTAGTCATCTGGGTAGAGTGACATGGGAGGGAGTCCTTTGCTCTCTGTCTAGCCGGAGAGAATCAGGGTGGAGCAGAGCACAGGAAAAGACCCAAAGGCAATGCTAGTACTCCACAACGTTAGTACTCCACAAACCCTGCCCAGTCCCCCAGGCCTCCTTCCAACAGAATTCTTGGGGCAGCACTATGGGTCTCAGCTTCAACCCATCTTTCTCTATTAGAGAAGAATAAACTCAGAAGATGCTCCTCCTGTGTTTCCAAGAGCTGCCCAGTGCCTGCCCACTCCAGTATAGAAACCCTGTCCCTACAACCAGGATGAAGAGTAGGGGCTTGTGTGCTGCAGACTTGGCTGTGGGCCCCATCACTCACTCTGGAGCAGGCTGGATCACACGGTCTCACTCCTTCTAAAGAGCCAGGGAGGTTGGGCATGTGTTTTGGGGTTAGGGAGATAAGCAATAGCAGAGAGAGAGAGAGAGAGAGAGAGAGAGAGAGAGAGAGAGAGACACGGAGACAGAGAGACAGAGACAGAATATTCAGGGAGGGAAGCAAGACTCACCTAGGAGGGCCACTCTGTTCTCTGAGGTTGCCACATGAAGCCTCCGGAGTACTGATTGTTCTGAGATGGGAGCAAAGGTCGAAAACTACCGAATACCACAGGTTCTCACTATGGAGTCTAGGCTGGTCTGAAACTTGCTAAATGGACCAGGTTGGTCTCAAACTCACATAGATCTGCTTGCCTTTCCTAAGTAATGGGATTAAAGGTATATATACACATCCTTTTTTTTCTTTATTTAATTCTCTCTCTCTCTCTCTCTCTCTCTCTCTCTCTCTCCTATATCTAGCTTTTAATTTATTATTATTATTTTTTAAGATTGAACCTGGGTCCTCATGTTCTTTGTCCTCAAAACCAGAGAGCAAACTCATGCAAGCACTTAACTAACTCAGACATCTCCCGAGCCCTAGTTTGTTTTGTCTTTTACAACTTTTTGTTTTTCTCTGAAGTTAATTACTGCCTTCTGTTTCTGTCTACTGGCTGTCTATTTATGTATGTAACACTAACCATCAGATTCTTGTCCTGCAAGGTTAATCCACATATTAATATGCAGGTGGTGTTATTTGTACACATCTGGGAAGTCATTGAAATGAGATAAACTCACAAGGATGGGTCCTCTTCTGGCATTAGAGGCTGTGAGGAAAGGCCACCTTCTCCGCTGGCCATCTCACTACGTGACACACTTGGCTGTGTAAGGACACAGGCTCTTGTAAGGATACAGGCTCAGCAGATGCTGCTGTTGTGTTTAGGATCTCTCTCTCTCTCTCTCTCTTTCTCTCTCTCTCTCTCTTTTCGTAGAGACAGGGATCCTCTATGTAGCCCTGGCTTTCCTGGAACTCACTATAGGGACCAGATTGGCCTTTAACTCAGAGATCCATCTGCCTCTGTCTCCGAATGCTGAGATTAAAGGTGTGCACCCCATGTCTAGTGATCAAATAATCTGTGTTTTTTTTTTTTTTTTTGCTATGAATCAATCCTTGTGGAATTATTATTGAAATAGCTAATCCCAGTGTGGGGGTGGGGGTTGGGAGTGGGGGGTTCTGCTACTCTGCTACCCACTCCAATGGTCTATGTTTCCAAATGAAAGACTCATCATAGCCTTTATATTTTAATATGCCTTAAACAGCATGATATCTGGGCCGCAGCCTAACCTCCATGCTTTTAATCCTGAGTTATTACTTACTAATTCTGTGTTCTATCTTGGCTGCTGTAGACTCAGTTGGGCAGCCCTCTGGCCCATGCTTTCCTGGCTCCTTCACATGGTGGCCATGCCTCTCTGCCCTGCACTCTTCTTAAGCACGGCATCTCTCCTGCCCTCCACACTCTCCCAGCATGGCAGATCTTTTCCTTATTCATATCCCACCTCTGTTTGTCCTCCTTAGCTATTGGCTGTTTTATTTACCAATCAGAACCAACTGGGGACAGGTTCTTGGGCAGGTTATCAGAAACTATATGCAGACACTCTCCTATAAGGAGTTTTTTTGGGGAAAATAGCATTTGTAACACAAGAGCTACATATCCTTGCTGATGATTCCAGAGAAGTGTGTAGTTTAAATGAAGGGCTATCCTCTCTCTTCTGGTCTGCCATTGCAAATTCCTCAGTCTCATCCCCAACCCTATTATAGATGGTCTATCTGCAAGGGCTTACCTGTCCTCACTGATTCCATTCCTTGGGGGATCCCAAGATCCTTCAGGCAGACCCAGCTTCTTTCTCCCTTTGGACCCTTTCAGTTTCCCCAACTAAGTCCATCCCTGTTCCTTCTTGTGAGCCCCCAATATCTAGACACCTCTTCTACCCAGAACCCCCAGGGGCCATATCTGTCAGAGACTCAGAAGCACACCCTACCATGCAACCCATACTCACCACACTGTCCTAAGATACGGAGAGGGCAACGGAAATTAAGGAAGGAAACAGCCACCCAACAAAGACAGAGCAGATATCAACACCTAGCATTACAACCATCTCAAACGCAGATGCCTAAATAGCAGCAGAACAACAAAATCAACAACAGCCCGTACAGTGTTTCCACCAGAACCAGGACGAAAACTTAAGTTGAGCCTCACCACCATAATACGAGAGATGGAAGAGAGAAATTCCTCAGTCAAAGAAAGTGTTAAATCTGGAAAATTCCAGGCATAAGCCATCCAGGTAATCTAGGAGCTATGAAATTAATCTATGAATTAAATTAAAGAATATGGGAGGGAGAAGAAATCCAGGATAAAGGTGCAGAAAATATTTTCAACAAAATGATAGAAGAAAATTTCCCTAACTTAAGAAAGGAGATGCCTATCGAGGTACAAAAAGCATAAAGAAAACCAAATGGATTTCACCAGAAATTCTTCATAAAACATAGTAATCAAAACACTAAACATATAGAACAGAGAAAAATAATAAAAGCTGCAAGGGAAAAAGATGAGATAATATAACAAGACAGACTCCTTATACTAGCACCTGACTTCTCAATAGAGATTCTATCAGTCAGAGGGCCTGCAGGAATGTAGTTCTAGCAAATTCTAAGAGACCATAGATGCCAGCCCAGGATACTATACCCAGCCAAACTTTTTCTTTTCTTTTCTTATTTATTTATTTATTTATTTATTTATTTATTTATTTATTTAAGAATTTCTTCATTTACATTTCAAGTGTTATCCCATAAGTCCCCTATACCATCCCCCTGACCTGCTCCCCTCCCCACCCACTCCCACTACTTGGCCCTGGCATTCCCCTGTACTGGGGCATATAAACATTGTTAGACCAAGGGCCTTTCCTCCCCAATAATGGCCAACTAGGCCATCTTCTAATACATATGCAGCTAGAGACATGAGCTTGGGGGGTTCTGATTAGTTCATATTGTTGTTCCATCCATAGGGTTGCAGACCCCTACAGCTCTTGGGTACTCTCTCTAGCTCCTACATTGGAGACCCTGTGTTCTGCCCTATAGATGATTGTGAACATCCACTTCTGTATTTGTCAGGGACTGTCAAAGCCTCACAGCCAGCCAAACTTTCAATCCCAATAGATGGAGAAAGAAAGATATTCCACAATAAAACCACATTTAAGCAATATCTAGCTATGAATCTAGCTCTACAGAAGGTGCTACAGGGAAAACAATAGAGGTTAAACACATCCAAGAAAACACAAGGAATAAATAATCCCAGAGAAACAAACCAAAAGAGAAAAAAGGAAAATAAACAAACAAAAAGCCCTTACACCATAACAACAAAATAACAAGAACCAACAAATGCTGCTCATTGATATCTCTTATTATCAACAGATTCAATTCTGCAAAAAAAAAGACACAGACTAACAGACTGAATTAAAAACAGGACCCATCTTTTTGAAGCATTTAAGAAACACACTTAAACATCAAGGATAGACATTACCTCAGGTGATAGAAAAGGATATTTCAAGCAGATGCACCTAAGAAGTAAGCCGATGGAGCCGTTTTAATACCTGACAAAATATACTTCAATCTAAAATTAGGATGGGGAAGACAGCACACACACATCAAAAGAAGATCCACCAAGAAGACATTGCAATTCTTAACATTTATGCCCTAAACACAAGGGCATCTAAGTTCATAAAAGAAACAGTTTAAATCACATATTGACACTCACACAGTGACAGTGTGTAACTTTGATATTCCACTCTTGCCAATAGGTCATTCAGTCAAAAACTAAACAGAAAAATGTTGGAGCTAATATTACAGAACTTTTCACCTAAATACAAAATAATAAATATACTTTCTGCTCAGTAGCTCATAGAACTTTCACCAAAATAGACCTTATTCTTAGACCCAAAGCAAGCGTTAGAAAGAAAGAAAGAATGAAAGAGAGAGAGAGAGAGAGAGAGAGAGAGAGAGAGATGGAGGGGGGAGGGATGGAGGGACGGAGGAAGGAAGGAGAGAAGGAAGGAAGGAAGGAAGGAAGAAAGGAAGGAAGGAAGGAAGAAAGGAAGGAAGGAAGGAAGGAAGGAAGGAAGAGCATCCTACATCCTATCTGACCACTTAATAGAATCAGAGGTGAAAAGGGAGACATCACAACAGACACTGACAGAATGTGGGGAATAATAAGGAGATACTTTAAAAGCCTGTAATCCACCAAATTGGGAAAACCTAAAACAAGAGAAACAACAACAAAAACCACAAAAGGATAGTTTCTTTATGTATAAACCTACTAAAGTTAATCAAGATCAGCTAAGCAATCTAAACAGACCGATTACCACCCAGTGAAACAGAAGCAGTAAGTAAAACAACAACAACAATAACAACCTCAAGGTCAGATGGATTCAATGCAGAGTTCTACCAGATTTCCAAAGAAGAGTTAATGCCAGTACAAACTATTCTGCAAAATAAAACCAGAAGGAACGTTGCCAAATTCATTCTATGAGGCTACAGCAACCCGGATACCCTAACCAAAGAAAGAGAACTACAGAACGATTTTCCATATGAACATAGAAGCAAATGATCTCAATAAAATACTTGGAAATCAGATACAAGAACACATTCAAAAGATTACCATGTTCAAGTAGGCTTCATCTCAGAGATGGTCTAACATGTAAAATGATAAATGTAATCTATTATATAAACAGATTGAAAGAAAACCACACAATCATCTCATTAGATGCAGAAAGACTTAGACAAAGTCCAGTGCCACTTTATGATAAAAATCCTGGAGAGACTAGGATTACAAGGGACCTATAACATAACATGGAGATTTACAACAAGCATATGGCCAACATGAACTGAAATGGAGAGAAACTCAAAGCATTTCCACTAAGATCACTGACAAGATAAGGCTGTCCACTCTCTCCATACCTTTTCACTCAATATAGTATTTGAAATCTTAGCCAAGCAATAAGACAACTGAAGGAGATCAAGGAGATATGGATTGGAAAGGAAGAAGTCAAAGTATCGTTATTTCCAGATGACATGATTCTATATATACAACTAACCCTAAAAATTCCACCAAACTTCCACAGGTGATAAACACTTTCAGCAAAGTAGAAGGATACAAAATTAACACACGAAAATTAGGAGCCTTCCTATACACAAACAACAATGGACTGATAAAGAAATCAGGGAAATAACAACTTTTACAAGACCCTCAAAAATAAAGCTCTGGTAACTTTAACCAAACAAGTGAAAGACTTATGTGACAAAAACCTCCAATCTGTGAAGAAAGAAACTGCAGAAGGTATCAGAGGATAGAAAGACCTTCCATGCTCATGGATCAGTGGATCAATACAGAGAAAATGGCCATCCTACCAAAAGTAACCTACATATTCAATACTATCCCTATCAAAATTCCAACACAACTCTTCGCAGAATTTGAAAGGGCAATTTTCAGCTTCATATGCACACACACACACACACACACACACACACACACACACACACACACACACCAGGAGAGCCAGAGCAATCCTGATTAATAAAAGAACTGCTGGACGTATCAACATTTCCAATCTCAAACTATACTACAAAGCTGTAGTAATAAAAACAGCATGGCATTGGCATTAAAACAGATACATTGACCAATGGAATTGAACTGTAATCCACTTATACTGGAAAAAATAGAAAGCATCTGCAGCAAATGGTGCTGGTCCAACTGATGGCTGCATGTGTAGGAATACAAATAGATCCATACTTATCACCTTGCACAAAACTCAAACTCCAAATGGATCAAAGATTTCCACATAAAACCAGATACCCTGAACCCAATAGAAGAGAAAGTGGGGAATAATCTTAAATGTATTGGCAGAGGAAACAATGTCCTAAAAAGGACACCTATAGCTCAGGCACTAAGATTAACAATTAATTAATGGGACCTCATGAAACTAAAAAGCTTCTGTAAGGCAAAGGATACCATCATTAGGACAAAGCCACAGCCTACAGAATGGAAAAAGATTTATTTCAATCATACATTTGATAGAAGGTTGATGACAAAAATATATAAAGAACTAAAAACAAAACCAAACCCTGGACATCCTGTGGCCTGTGCTGCTCCTGAGGGTCATGTTGGTGTCCAACGTCCATGCTGTGGCAGGAGGCTTTGCGGGTGTCCATGGTCTGTGTTCCCACTGTAGGCCAGGTTTATGACCATCATCCATGCTGCTGCTGAGGGCCATGTTAGAATCTGTGGTTCCCATTCCTGCTGGAAACCTTGTGGCTGGGGGGAGCCTGTGCTATTGCCTGAGGCCAGCTTAATGTCTGCAGTCGCTGGGGGCTATGTTGATGTCCACAGTCTGTGCTGCGACCAGAGCCAGCGTGGATATCCGTAGTCTGTGTTCTTGCCAGGGGCCGTGTTGAGGTCTGTTCTCCATGTTAACACCAAAGGCCATGTGGATGTATGTTGTATGTTGGCTGGTTTTGCGTGTCAACTTGACACAAGCTAGAGTCATCAGAGAGGAAGGAAATGATTCCATGAGATCCAACTGTAAGGCATTTTCTCAATTAGTGACCAACAGGGGAGGGATCAGCCCATTGTAGGTGGTCCCATTCCTGGGCTGGTGGTTCTGAGTTCTATAAAAAAGCAGGATGAGAAACCCATGGGAAGCAAGCGAGTAACCAGCACCCCAACACCCATGGCTTCTGTTTCAGCTCCTGTCTCCAGGTTTCAGCCCTGCTTGAGTTCCTCCCCCGACTTCTCCAATGATGGACTGTGATCCATATGGACTATGATCTGGACGTATATGATGAATAGACCCTTTCCTTCCCAACTTGCTTTTGGTCATGGTGTTTCATCCCAGCAATAGAAACCCTGACTGAGACATGTGTTGGAGCTGGAGGCAATGCTGATGTGTCTGTGGCCCACCTGTGGCCAGGGGCCAGTGTACCACCAAAGGCCCTGAGGACATCCATGGTCTGTACTGCTTCCTGAAGAAATGCTGATGTTGGTAGTCTGTGCTATAGCCAGAAACCATGTGGAAGCCCATGGTCCATGCTGTCATGGACCAGAAAGGGCAAGGCAGCTGCTTTTGCAATTGTATTGGTTTCAGACCCACAGTTGAGAATGAGAGACATAGGAGGCTTCCGTGACAACCTCTCTCTGTCCCCTCCTCCCAGCTGGGGTGGGAAAGGACTCAATTTCTTTTAAGGTGAAGGCCACTGGGAATTTGACCATGAGCAACAGACTTAGTGCTTTTTCTTTTTTCTTTCTCTTTTGTTTTTGGGGAGGTCATAAGAGTGGGTAGGGGTCCTGTGAGGATTGGGAAGTTAATGGGTTGGGGTGCCCCACGTGAAATTTTCAAATAATCACAAAAATTTTGTTTAAACAAACCCTGGACATCTAGAAAACAAATAATGCAATTTAAAAATGGGGTCCAGATCTAAACACAGCGTTCTCACAAGAGGAAACACAAATGGCTGAGAAGCATCTAAAGAAATGTTCGACATCTTTAGTCATCAGAGAAATGCAAATAGATACTACATTAAGATTTTATCTTACACCTGTCAGAATGGCAAAGATCAATAACACAAGAGACAGCTCATGCTGGTGAGGACGTGGGATAAGGGGAACGCTCCTCCATTGCTGGTGGGAGTGCAAACTCGTACAGCCACTATGGAAATCAGTGTGGTTGGGAATCAGTCTATCTCAAGATCCATCTACACCACTCGTAGGCATGTACCCAAAGGATGCTTCATCTGCCACAGAGACATTTGCTCAACCATGTTCATGGCTGCTCTGTTTATAATAGCAAAAATTGGAAATAGCCTAGATGTCCATTGACGGATGAATAAATAAAGATAATGTGGTACGTTCATACAATGCAATGCTACTCAGCTGTTAAAAAAAATGATACCATGAAATTCACAGGTAAATGGATGGAGCTAGAAACAAAATCCATCCAGAGTGAGGTAACTCAAAAGACAAACATTATATTTGCTTATATGTGGATGTTAGCTGGTAAGTCTCTGATAAGTAATCTGCAATCCATATAACCACAGAGGTTACTTAGGGAGTAAGGAACTAGAGGGAAGGAAAGGACCTACAGTTATGGATAGATAGGTTGGGGGAGGGGATAGAATGACAAGACCAAATGGGGAGGGAGCATGGGAGGGAACATGAGGAGCAACAGCTAAAATGAAGGGCTATTTGAGGAGTTGTATGAAAACCTAAAACAGTAGAAGTTTCTTTAAAAAAAAAAAAAATATATATATATATATATATATATATATATATATATATATATATATATATATATATATATATATATATATATGAATGAAAGAAATCTCAATTGGAAACACCAAATAATGAGAAAGACAAAGCCCCCAGTAGACACCTCTCACCACCTGTTCCAGGAATGGGTGGTCTAAAGGAGTTGTTGGCCAAACGGCCCCATGAAGACTCCCAAATACCCAGGCTATTGCCAAGGTTACTGGTTGCTCTATAAAATCTGACGATAAGGCCCTATTGCTCAATACAATATCTACATAATTCACTAAACACAGAGAAATCAAGCTGATGGCTACCTAAGCCTTCACCCCTACTGACTAGTGTTCTTGGTACTGGAATTTACTCTGAACACTTCCAAAGGTGAAAGGTAAACACCAACCCAGATACCAATCCTGCAAACTCTAATGGTGACTCCCCTGAAAGATTAACTGGTAAAATGGCGGCACAAAGGTTGTGGGAGTAACCAACCACTATCTGATTGGAATTTAGGCCCACTCCATGAGATTCATTTCTTGGGTTGCTAATTACTGGAGACTAAATAGGCCATGAGCATAGGGAGGAAACCAAGTACTACTGTTCTGCTAAAGAAATGTAGCAACAGGATGGCTCTTAACGACATTCTGCTATACTCATAGATCAGTATCTTGCTCCACCATCATCAAAGAAGCTTCCTCCTGCCGCAAATACAGAGACCCACAGTCAGACAATGTGCTGAACAAGAGAGTTTGAATACTCAGTTCCAAATGGGATGTCTTCACCAAGTATCTCCTCTCAGGGTTTAGCAATCTCTGCAGACGAGGAGGTGGAAAGATTGTAAGAGCTGGTAGGGGTGGAAAGTACAAGGGAAACCGGCACACGTCCTGAACACAGCAGGGCACACATGAACTCACAGAGACTGTGGCTGCACACATAGGGCAGGCTAAGTCTGCCCGGTGGCATCCACCGCTAAGAGAAGTAGAAACTCCCATCCTTAACCTAGAAGCTATCTGCCATTGTTAACCACTTGCAAAGGAAAAAGTAGTTTTCTCCAGTGGAGTCTTGCTGGGTATGCAAATCACACAGTAAAGGGAGACACAAAACTACAAAACTAACTCAATTGTAGTTTTGAGGGTTTTTCTCTCACAATACTTTTTGCGGGCCTTATTTGCTTCTTTGTTTCTTGTGACTTTCTTTGGCTCTCCCCCACCCCAATTATTATTATTATTATTATTATTATTATTATTACTACTATTACTATTATTTTAGATACCTGTTTTTATTCTAATGAAAGAGAAAGAACAGGTGTAGTTTGGGGTGGGTGGATAAGGGGAGAGAAGCTGGGAAGAGCAGGGGGGGGGACCATAATCAGAATATATTGTATGAAAAGATCCATTCAAAATAATCTTTCTGAGGGTTGTTTTAAGTAAATGAAGGGCCAGTTAGATGCTAGGTGCTTGTGGCCAAGGCTGACACCCTGAGTTCAGTCCCCAGGATCCATGTGACAGAGGGGGGAAAAAACTCACTCCTGCAAGTTACCCTATATCCCTCCAAAATCTGGATTCCCTGGTCAGCTGGCCTAATACAGCAGTGGGTTGAATCCAAAGAATTTAACTCCTGCTTTTCCAGGGCCCCTCATGAGGCAAGAAATTGTAGTCCTTGCTTCATCTTTCTCAGACTAACTCACAACCACAACAAAAGCTGACCACGCAGTCAGTATTCCTTTGTCCCTCACCAGTCTCTTGTCTTACATAAGACAATTTTAGTGTTTGAGGGGAAGGCTCAGCAGGGAAAGGCACTTGCCACATAAGCCTAACCACCTGAATATAAGCACCAGAACTCCTCTAAAGCAGGAAACAGAAAGTCAACCCTATAGAGCATTTTAGCTAATGTAGAGGTGCACACCTATAACCTAGCAGGCCAGAGGCTAAGGTGGGAGGCTCTGGGGCCAGCCTGGGCTACACAGTGAGACACTCCCCCCTCCAGCACTTTCCTCCCTGGGAAGCATCGTTCTGAAAGACAACTTTGGCTAAGTCAATACCAACTTATTACAACTCTACAATTTGTAGGGCCTTATGCCATGACTACTTGTCTGTGCATGTGTGTGCGTGTATGTGTGTGTGTACACTCACATATGTGTATGGATGCACATAAAGACTTCAGGGGTCTTCCTTAGTTGCCCCCTCCCTCTGAAAGCAGATATCTGTTTTACCTGGAGCTTGCCCAGGCAGCTGATGGGATCCTCCTACCTCACTCTTCCCAGGGACTGGATTATTAGCACACACACCACCACACCCAGCGTTTTCTTTACAGAGACATTTCTCCAGCCCTGGTTATTTTGTCTCATACACCTCTTCAGTTTCTCCAAAATTAACAATTGCCGTCTGTTTCCATCTGTTGGCTAACCCTAATAATCAAACTGTCATTTAAAGTCATAGGCCTCCTACTGATATGGTTAGACACGGGAGATCTCCAATCCCCCGGTTTTGCCTTTCTGTCTGGATTAACTTTCTCATACTGTGGTGTCCGTTCACCTGGGGGATGACTGCCAGGCTTTCTGTGAGCTGCTGCCTCACTCTGCCCATCTCATCCTTCCTGGTTGACTCTTTCATTTTGGTGGAATGCTTCCCCAGCAGCGTCTCGAGAGATAGTGGAGTGTTTAAAAACCCTCACAAGTCTCAGCTCCATCCCACTCGGTCAGTTTGCCTACATGTGAAATGCCTCCCAGAATTTTGCTGGCTGTCTTCTAGCTTCCGGGGGTTCCTTTTTTTACTGTTTGCTTCCGCCATAAGCACACATACGGAAGTCGGAGGACAACTTGCGGGAAGAGAGTTGGCTTTCTCCCCCACCATGAGTGTTTCAGAGATCAAATTCAAACTCAAATGGTCAGGCTTGGCTGCAGGCTTCTTTGCCCTCTGAGCTATCTTGCCAGCCCCTAACAATACTCTTTTTCCTGTTTGCTCGCTTTTCTAATCTGCCCAAGTATCTTCAATATATGAGTTCTTCCATGTGTCTTTAAAATTATAATGTGTGAGAGAGATGTGTGTATGCATTTCAGGTGAGGCACACAAGCCATAGGAAACATGGGGAGGTAGGAGAACAACTTTTTAGAGTCAATTTTCTCTTCCTGTATTTACATGGAAACTTACACGTTGTCAGACTTGGTGCAGCCAGCATCTCTATCCACCGAGCTTTCTCACCAGCCCTGGCTGTCTTTATTTTATTTTATTTTTTTAGAGTATATATTACTCTTTAATTAAACTTTTGTTAAACAATGTGTTTTTGTCAATGGGATATTTCTAAATATTTAGGTCTGATAGAAAAGCATTTTCAATAATATACCATTGGAAGAAAAAGTTAAAAAAAAAAGTCCTATTGCCTATAAGTGGAACGGAAAGTCTATCACTAAGATCTCTTGTCCCAGCCTGCGCTCACTTTCTGAGTATTCATACATAGGTCTAGTATACTTTAAACAGATCTTTCAAAACAATTTGCATTTAAGAGTGTTATCTTGGTCCTTTGATCCTTCCTTCCCCTTCCCCTTCCCCTTCCTCTTCCTTCCTCTTCCTTCCTCTTCCTTCCTTCCTCCCTCCTTTCCCTTTTCCTTTTCCTTTCCCTTTCCCTTTCCCTTTTTTCCTTTTCCTTTCCCTTTCCCTTTTTTCCTTTTCCTTTCCCTTTCCCTTTCCCTTTCCCTTTCCTTTCCTTTCCTTTCCTTTCCTTTCCTTTCCTTTCCTTTCCTTTCCTTTCCTTTCCTTTCCTTTCCTTTCCTTTCCCTTCCCTTCCCTTTCCTTCCTTCCGTCCTTCCTTCCTTCCTTCCTTCCTTCCTTCCTTCCTTCCTTCCTTCCTTCCCATCTTCCACTCCTTCTTTCCTTCCCTTCTTTCCTTTTTATAATTTGAGACAGGGTCTCTGTTTTGTAGCCCTTGCTGTCCTGGAACTGATTATCTAAACCAGGCTGGCCTCGAACTCACAGAGATATACCCTGGAGGTCTGCATCCCTAGTGCTGAGATTGAGGGGAGGCACTGTCATGCCAAGCCTTTCACAGTCTCTTTACTGTCCTGTGAATACAAATGAGCATGCTCAGTCGGCCACACGGAATGACAAGTAATTCACCAGCTCGGACTTCAGTATACCTTGGCTACACAGAGCTCATGACATGGAGAGGAACTGTCTGGCCTTGGGTGAAAAGGTGAGTCAGGGCAATATGGAATTATCAGGCGCCTGGATGGGAAGAGCCTTACATTTGCAGTAGAAGAGGTAGTCCTGGCCCTCACTAAGAACTGATTGTGACAAACAGTTAACGCATAACTGTTTCACAGTAGTGTCCCACATCCCATGAGTTCCTCCAAGTCTAGACACTGTCTCCTTTAAAGCCAATGGGCAGAATCACCTGCACCCAGAATCTGAAAGGTCACTTTGCCCTTGGACAGGTATCAAGCCACCCAGTATCTGTTATATATCTAGGTGTCCTGTGGGATAAAAAGAATGGAGAGGAATCCCACTGGTTCCGGGAGGTCCTTTCTGAAGTTCACGGCGTAATGGCCCCTTGAAGTGATGCTTCAGTCATGACACAGAGGACCGGGGAGGCAGCAGTCTGGGTAAAGTGCTTGCCGCGCAAGCCTAAGTGTTCAGATCCCTGGAGTGCTCATAGAGCCGGGTGAGGTGGCCTGCATCTGAGATCCCCATGCTTCTGAGCCAAAGCAGGAGGCAGAGATAGGAGATCCCCGGGAGCACATAGGCCTGGTGCACACAGTGGCCCAACAAGAAAAAAGGAGAGCCTATCTCAAACCAAGGAGGAAGATGAAGACTGACACCCGAGAGGTAGTCCTCTGACCTCCAAATCTATGCCATGGCACACATGTTCCTGACACGTGCACATGAACACACACACATAACGCACACGAAAAGATTTAAGAAAAAAAATAGTGTCACAGCGGAGGCCAGAGAGGCAGAGATGGGAAAAGCATTCCTTGCAGCCCCACTTATATTTGGGACAGCCATAGAATTCATCATGCAAACTGGGACACTTCTGAGAGTGTAGGGCACTGTGGATAATTGTGCTGGGGCCACAGGTACCACTTGAGACTGTCTCAGGTAGGCCAGGATATACAAACTCCTTCCCACCTCCACACAGGACCTCCCTGAACCTTTAAAACAGTCTTAACATTGGATCTGACCATTGTCTTCAGGCAGCATAGTCACATGGTCTGTCTGAGTCACAAAGTTAGGGGGGTCAGCATTCAACCTTAGGGGGTTTGGATTCTGGATTCCTTGATGTCTTTTCCTTGCTTGCTCAGATAAGACAGTATTGGGGCAGGGGGTGCAGCTTCACTGGAGAGTACCTGTCTAGCATGCTCAGAGTTCAGGGCTGGAACATGTCAGGCATAAAACGGGTATGGTGGTGCGTGCCTGTATCCCACCTCTGGGGACGTAGAGGTTAAAGGACCACAAATTCAAAGTTGGGGGCTAGTGAACTCTCTTGGTAAAGTGCCTGCCTCACAAGCATATGGCGAAGAAAGGTGCTTTCCTGGCGCTCCCTGCCAGCCAGTTTAGTGGAATTGATGATCTCAGTGGGAGACCCTGTGTCAAAAAATAAGAACAATGGAGGGAGATCTCCGGCCTCTACATACGCACGCACACTGTGCACATGCACTTGCGTGCGTGTGTGTGCACCCACCTACACAAACACACACATATACCACATATGAAATATATCCCGCCCCCGCCCCATGAAATTCAAGAGCATATTCATCTACATAGTGAGTTAGGCTAGCCTGGGCTACATGAGACCCGGTTAAAAAACAAACAGCAAAGATATAACAACAACAATAACAACAACAAAAACTACAAGAAAAAAGAAGCTGAGCTGGGGCTTTTCTGGGCTGGGAGTGGGGGGTCCACAGAAAGAGCAGGCTAGGGCGACACAGAAAGATTTGGGGAGACAACTCAGAAGCCTAATGATCCTGGGGGCAACTTCTAGATTCAGGCTCTTGAAAGCCCCAGGCAATCTTGAGGTGCCAGCCTTTGTTGGTAGGGGTGTGGAGTCAGCCAGCTCCGTACTTCCTTGCCCAGTTAAGCTCAGGTCTACATCAACACAAATCTACGTGTGCATCTCAACAAGGGAACTAGGCCCGTGCATGGCACACAGGTGCGACTCACTGGAAACGACCTTGTTGGTCACGTCAATGCACAGGCAGGCTCATGTGCACACACATCCTATATGTTGGCTCAGGCGCCCTCATCCCTGCCTTATATATACTGGGTACACACAGGCTCCGGGTTGAGATGCTCAACAATTGCCATGTGTCTCACCCTAGCATAACACTCCAGCCTCTCGCCCTGAGAATCCTTGCTCTCAATGCTCACGAAGGGTGGCAGCCTCAGGGCCCCAGCCTTTATGCAAATGCTAAACCCAGCTCCCTCCATCTTTTCTCTCCTCTCTAATTGACTGTTTTCCCTCCTTGCTGGGGTCTGCGGGAGCCCTGGGTCACCATTCAGAAGGGATCTCCCCCCCACTGCCTGGCCCTTCCAACCCAGGCTCCCGGCTCCTTTAATCTAGTTACTTATCCATCAACACACTGGGAGAAAGACACAAAAGGGCATAATTGTATCTGTGGCTGTTGATGTTCAATTAACCACATAACCTTTAGGATTCTCTCTCTCTCCTCTCTCTCTCTCTCTCTCTCTCTCTCTCCCTCTCCCTCTCCTCTCTCCTTTTCCCTCCCCCTCTCCCTCCCTCTTTCTCTTCCACACCCTCTCCTCCCTCTCCCCCATCTCTTACATCACTGCTACCCAATCCCCCTTTCTTCAAGCCAGCACTATCTGCAGCTCACAGGGGGAGCCAACTCAAAGGCCCCCTCCCCACACCCTCAGGAATAAGAGATGTCCCATGTGAAGGGTTCAAGGTCCCAACTTGGCGCTCTTCACCTTTTCTTTCCTTACCTGCCCTTGCCCTGCCACGCCTCTGGCCACTGCAGGCTTGGATTGACAGGTGCCTTTCTGAGGTGGCATCTTGTAAAACTCCTCTTTCTGGCCCTGTCTGGGGCCAGCAGCTGTCATTTGCCGGGCGTTCTGCTTTCTCCACTGTACCATGCTAATTTTTTGAGGGACAATTTTTCGACAATGAGTCCTCCAGCCCGAACAGAAACCCTTTATGGGGCCAGCCCCAGGGAGGCCACAGCGCTGCCAAGGCAAACAAAGGCTCATTGCTACGGCAGAACACGCTTGTGCCTTTCAGGGCCGGCCTCGTAGAGCTTGCTGCCTCCAGCCCAGGCCGAGGTAACACCTGGCCCGCCAGCTCCTGGCGCCTAATCAAGATATCAATCATGGCGGGGGGCAGGGCACACTGGTGCCCAGGGTTCCAGAACCCGCATGAGCAGGTAGCTGGCCTGCCCTGGGGCCAGTAAGGATTGGCAGGAGTTAGGAGCTGGGGGAAGTAACCAGGCCCCCAAAACGGAGCCCTTAATTAGGCTGATATCATCCGGCACAAATGTTTCTCCTAAAGGAAGGCTTCTGGGCACCCAAATTATATCATGAAAAATGCAAAGGAGGCTGGAGAGGTGGCTCAGATGGTGAAGTGTTTGCTATGCAAACACAAGGATCCAAGTTCGATCCCCAGAACTCACATGAAAATAAAAAAGAAGAAAGCTGGGCATACTGGTGTGCACTTGTAGTCCAGCTCTGGGGATGAGACCAGGGGATCCGTGGACTCCACGGCCAGCCCGACTAGCCTAATTCAACAGCTCTAGATCAATAAAGAAACCCTGTCTCATAGAACAAGGGCTCTGGCACTGAAGGAATGACACCTTTTCCTCCACAAAAACACAAAATTGCATGCTCTCATACACATATGTACACACACATATACATACCTACACACCACACACACACACACACAACACATGCACACACATACATATATATATATATACACACACATACATACACAGATAGATATTCATACCCTCACAATACATCATATACACACAACACATACAAAACATATATACACATACATACACATACAACACAGAACACATACACACACATACATACACAACACACACACACACACAGTGCAAAAGCAGGAGAAATGAGAGCCTTTCTGAAGCCACGGACTGCAGGGCAGGGAAAGGCTGGGACTGAGCGTGTAAGTTATGGACTTGTCCAAGGCCTGTCTGCTGACTCCTGTCACTTTGTACCTTGTTCAGGATTTCTTGAAATATTTTTAAGAGTGACAGTAAATGTCTCATATCCTAGAGTAGTGTGGAGATCACTCCGTGGATAAAGTGCTTGAGGGGCAAGTGTGTGGACTAGGGTCCAGATCCCCAACACTCACTTAAAAGCCTGTTGTGTATTGTGACCAGCCTGTAATTCCAGAGCTCTGCAGGTGGCGACCAAAGAGCCCTGAAGCAAGATGGCTAACTAGGTGACTTCCAGGTTCAGAGAGAGAGGACCTATAGGGAAAGGCACCAATGTCAGCCTCTGGACTCAAGCCAGAGTGCATATAAATGTACCAGACACATAAAAACACAATTATGCCAACACACACACACACACACACACACACACACACACACACACACACACGCACACATGCACATATGCACTGGTGCAGGAGGTCTGAAAGATCAGATGTGTTATCTCCACATGTTTTGTAGATGAGGAGAATGAGCTCACAAAGGTGACTTCTTCATATCAGAGCTGTTTGATGGCAAGAGGCCTGTCCCTTCTAGATTTGTGCCCTTGGAGACTGTCTGGAGTCCTCACTGCGTGCTAGATGGATGGATGGCAGCCACCTCTTTCCTGGGACTCTCTGCTGGCTTTGAGATTAGGGAGAGCAGTAAGGTTACAAAGAAAGGGGAGGCATCAGGAATGTGGCCTGAGGCCACACCTTGTAATACCAGAACCTCAACCAGTCCAGGCTGGGAAAGAGTATCCTCACTTTTAGCCTTGTCCACCTCTGAGTAGGTATGGTGTGCTGGCAAACTAGGGACCCCAGTGCTTCTAATGGCCAGATATTTGGATGCTTCCGTGTTGGCTGGCTGTGTAGCACCAGGCTCCAGAGGCAACCTATAGATACTATATCAGTTGGGGTTCATACTTGATGTATGAACCTGCCTGTACCTTAGTGACCTCACTTTAACAAATGATACCAGTAGTTCCTGATGCACAGTCCTTTTGGAGAATGGAATGAACGTCTTCTGTGGGACAGTCCCATCCATGGTTTGCTGTGGGGAGCCCAGGAAGCTCCAGGTGAAATGTGCATCAGTCAGAGCCCCACGATGTAACCATGTATCCTTGTGATGTAACCATGAATCCCCATGATGTGACAATGTACCACCCCATGATATAACAATGTATCTCTGTGATGTGACCATGTATCTCTGTAATGTGACCATGTATCTTTGTGATGTGACCATGTACTCCTGTTATGTGGCCGTGTATCCCTGTGATGTGACCATGTACCCCTGTGATGTGACCTGTATCCCCACAATGTGACCATGTGTCCCTGTGGGGACAATGGCACATCAAATTGTCCTTTTGATGAATGGTCAAACACTGTGCCAAGAGCAGGGCACACAGTAGGCATTTTGCAACATGCTGAGCTCTTAGCTAAGGGTTGCTCTAGCTCTGGGACTGGAGAAGATAGGGACAAAAGAGTCCAGCCCAGCAGATTAAATACAGCAAAGGAAAGCAAATTTTATGGTGGCTGAGATCTCAGGAGGAGGAGGAGAAAGATGAGGAGGGACTGGTGGCTTTGAAACAAGGTATGTTAAAGTCAAACAAGGTTGCATTCAAAACATGGTGGTGTAGAGCAACTATCAATATTTAATGTTGCTTCTAGATCTATGGATTAGAATCTAAGAGCAGATTAGACATGTGTGTCTCCTGGGGTTAAAGCGGGATGTGCACTGAGTGATGGTCATACTTCATATAGAACATACATGAAGCCTGAAGGAAGTTTGATATAATCTTTTCAATCTGTTTTAATGTGGGTAATTTCCCACTTGTGACATCAGGTCCATGTTCAAAAGAGTCAAAGGAATTTCAAAGCATTTCAGGCTTTGAATTGGAGGGTTAGCGATGCTCAGTCTAAAGTTTAAAACCAATATGGGGGGAAAACAGGGGCTTTGCGCATTTAACTCCAAACCTTTTTGGGAGAGGGTGTCAAATAGTTCCAGTGCTCAGGGGTCTCAAGTGTCCTAATTCAGCTCTAAGGGGATGGTGTAAGGTAGACACCAAGATAGAGCTGCAAAGCCAGCTGTAGGATATTGTATAAATAAAAAAAAGTAGAAACAAACATGTTCAACAGTGGGGGATTTGCCAAGTACATAAGGAAACACTGAGTGCCTGGGTCTGGTGGTCATCAGAAAGTGTGAGTTGGTGGACAATGCTCAGTAAACAGGCATCAATGCTGTGACAGATTTGTGCTTATAAAGTATAGAGCATAGAAGCAAGGGCTGGGGAGATGTGTGTCAGTGAAGCACTTGCTGGATAAGGACTTGAATTTGCTCTCCCAGAACTTGCAGAAAACAGCCAGATGTGCCCGTTAGTCTGATCCCATTCCTCGGGAGGCAGAGATAGGAGGATCCCTGGGGCCTGCTAGATTCAGATCTACTTGAATACGGTGAGCTTGAGGTTTGGCAAGAGAGCTTGTTTCAAATAATAGGGTGGACGGGATAGGAACAAGAGCACCAGCTCTTGCGAGTAGTTCATGCTACAGGTGTGCCAGGATGCAAGCATGCCCTCTCCCTCTCCCTCTCCCTCTCCCTCTCCCTCTCCCTCTCCCTACCCCTCCCCACCCCCCACCTACACACACACACACACACACACACACTTTAAGCTATTCCCAGAAAGCCAACAGTAGACACATATAGCTGGTGGAACTGCAAGTGATGTTTATCATATTTTATTTTGGTTTTGTTTGCCTGTGTTTTGCCAATTTTTTTTCTTCTAGAATGACTATATGTCACTCTGGTAATTAATTAGAAGCTTCGAATATTCCCATGGAAAGGACCTGCCCGGCATCTGCTGAGCTCTCTAACATTCCTCAAGGGTTCTGATCATAAACTCCTAGCCTAGCAGTGTAGGGCAAGATGGGGGTGGGGGGTGGGAAGCACTCCAGAAACAAAACTACCAAGAACTCTTTTTGAGCATCCTATGGGCATGAGCAAGCCCAATGAAGGGGGAAAGATTCCTAGCATGATTGCACCTCCCAGGAGGAGTGAGCAGAAATGGTCTAAGTTGATCAGGGGAACGCTGTGCCAACAGGTGCCTGTCCTGCAGGAAGCCTGTAGCATGGCTGGTACCCTTTCCCAAGGGATCCCCGATGAAGGGGGCCTGAGCAAGACTCATCAGATAGCCACATAATGTCCAAGCTAAGGTCTGGAGTAGGGTGGGGATGGGGGACAATGACACAGACTCCAGCTGGAGGAGGCAAGTGGCTGGCCTCCAGGGCACAGGGCATTTGCAGCCTCTCCCCAGCTGGTCACTGACCTGTTGTCCTTGGAATCACAGACACTATCTTTCAGAGGTAATGCTGATACCTTCTTAGTATTCACTGTGATCTCCTGCCTCAGCCCTGGCTCCTGGAGCCTTTTCAGTTGGAGAAGAGGCCCCTGGGGGGGGGGTGCAGGTAAGGAAGCTCAAGGGGCAGTCCTGGCTACTGTCTTTGTGCTTGCCCTGTTGTCAGTCTGATGACAGAGGGATGAGTGGAAAACCACTGAACTTCGATTGGAATCCAAAGAGCCTCACGGCTGTTGTCACAGGCACTGGCTTCATCTGAGAGACTGGCAAACACCCACAAACCTGTGTGTCCTCGGAGGTAGATGGTCTTTTGGAAATATCTGCATCTGCTATGGTGATAGCTCTCACCACGAGAGGAGAGTTTCCTGGAAGAAACTTACTAAAATGTGAGATGAACTGGGCTGTGGGTGTTGCTTGGTGGGTAAAGCGCTCGTCAGGCATATGTGAAACCCTGGGTTCCATTCCAGTACCACAGAAACTAGGCACGGTGGTACGAGACTGTAATCTCAGTATTTAGAAAGTGGAGGGAGAAGGATAAGAAGTTTGAAGGCATCCTTGGGTACATAGCAACTTGGAAGTTAACCTGAACTACATTGGATCCCATTTCAAATACGAAATAACAAACTAAAGTAAACTAAAGTGGGGATAATTATATTAATTGAGTTATAGTGACGAGTAAACAGGTATTTGCGGAAGCTCAGAGCACCTTAGGTTTCCTGGGGACACTCTGGTCTGGTAACCAGATGTGATAGTAGAGCCAGATAGCAGGTGTCTCATTGGTTACCTGCGCTGCTATGGAGGCAGGTGGGGATGACACTCTGGTGTAGACAACTGTCAAAGCCACCAGGGTAAGCAGAATGAGTCGGATAAGGAACGTTGATGAGGAGTCCGGGAGAAACATCGTCTCTATGCTCCTGGGTGCTGGGGATGCTGATGGCAGGGCAGTGGAAAGTAGGCTGAGGTGGTGTGGGGATGCAGAGGCAGCTGCCTTGGTTGTGTATGACAACAGGATGCCACCCGTGAGGCTGAAGGCCGGAGTTGTATAATTTGTGTGGGTATGAAAGCAGAGAAAACCAAGCAGGAAACCCTTAGTGTGTGTGTGTGTGTGCATGTATATGTATGTGCCTGTGTGTGTACGTGCTAGCATGCTTGTGAATGTGCCTGTGTGTGGGGATCAGAAGAGGACCTTGGGAGTCAGTCATCTCCTGACCTGGGTTGAGATAAGGTCTCTTGTTCACCTCTACAGAGGCCGGGCTAGCTGGCCTGAGAGTGTCTGTGGATTCTCCTGTCTCTGCCTTTCATGAGCAGCATGGAGTGCAGAGATCATGAATGTGTACAACCTTGTCCAGCTTGTATGTGGGTTCTGGAATCTAAACTCAGGTCCTCATGCTCACGCAGCAGGAGCTTGGCACACAGAACCATCTCCATCTCCCCAGCTCTTGCTCAGTTTCCTTTCCTTTCCTTTTTAAAATTTCCTCTTTTTGGGAGGAGAGAAGGGGAAGTGAGTCTCACTATGTAGGTAGCTATGGTTGGCCTGGAATTTACCACATAGACCAGGCTGGGCTGAAACTCACGAAGACCTTCCTCTACCTCGCAAGCGCTGGGATCAAAGGCGTGTCCCACCATGCTCAGCAATTCTCACACCCCAGCTTTGTTAAACCTTGCCTTATTCTGTAATGTGTAACATCCTGACAGGGTAGAAATCACTGCAGGCTACACCAACAAAGTAGAGATCCCAATCACCCCCATCTTATCCAGCTATTTCTATTTCTCCAGATCCCTTTTTCCAGGGACTAGGGGTCTGAACTCTCAAGTCTCTGCTGACCACAGTCAGGTAGCCTACTCTCCCACAGTCAGCGGCTATGTCTCTTTCCTGGTGCCTATGGTCCCTGACATCCCAGCAGGCAGAGTCTAGGACCTTTTCCTGCGGAACTACACGTGTGTGTATAATACTAGACAGTTGGTCCCTCGGCCTTAGCACGCACTTCTGAACTCCACAGCACAGCTCAGCTCCTGATGGAGGCCCTGGCTCGCTCCACTAATCCAGGATCCAGAGAGGGCAAGCGAATGTGACTGGTCCTAGCCCAGAGATATATGGGAGGAGTGGGGTCTGCTCATGATGACTGGAATTCCTGAGGGGAATTGTCCTCTCTCTCTAAGTGATTTTCTGAGAAATGGCATGTGAGGGCTGTAGACCTCCATGCTGGCCAGACAGACTCAGGGAGGACAGTGACATGGAAACCCAAAGGAGATGAAGCTAAGGCTCTTCCAATCACCCTGGGAACAAGGGCTGCGGGGCACAGACCCCTGTTTTTGAGTGGGTGGGGATCTCCTTTCCTTTTCTTTCTCTCCCTCACGCCCTATCTCTCTCACTCTTTGTGTCAGGTTTATGTGATGTTGTGCTCTGTACATGGTAGCCAAGCACTTACTGACTGATCTGTACCCAGAGACCTCCCGATTACTTCGATCTCAGCTGTTTGCTGCTAAACAGATGCTCTGCTATGTAAAAATCCTTTCATTTTCTCAAGCATTTGTCTCTTTGTTGTGTGGCCTCTTCCCCTTCAGGTCTCCAAGCCTGAAGAAAAGCTGTGAAGAACACTGTCCCCTGGCTGGCTTTCCTGAGAGACACCCTAGCCATCTCACCTTTCCATGGTGCAGTGTAGCCTGCAGGTCTTTCTGCTAAGGCTGCAGGAGCCAGGAGCCAGAACCACCCGCTCAGCTGCTCCTGAATTCCTGTCCCTCAGGAACTGTGTGAAATAATCAGTTCTGAGTGTTGTTCTTAGCTCCCAACCTTTGTGGGAATCAGTTATGCAATGACAGAGAAACTGACAAGGCCAGAGTGGAAGGAGAGCGTGAATAAGGTCTGGGCAGGGTTGCACAGGTGGGCGGGCCAGAGTCAACAGACCTGCAAGGCCTCTAAAAAAAGATGACTACCAGGCATGTCCAGCCAGTGTCCCAGGATAGCTAGGAATGGAGCCCAACACATCTGATGACCAAAATAATTATGGCACTGTGCCAAAAAGGTTAGGCACTCCTGCAAGAGCCTAAAAAGCCCAGAGGTTCAATAGAAGGACACAATATCCCAACAGAGAGTGTCCTGGAGGGAAAGAGAGTGATGGAAAAGCAAAAATAGGTGTGTGTTTGGGGGGGCAGTCTGCCTCAGACTCCCAGTGAAAGACCTTGACCTGACTTAAAGAGGAGTCTGGGAGCAGCACTGCAGAGGCATACTTTAATGTAGACGTGGAAAGCAAAGGAGACCGGTGACAGTAGGGTCTCCTGTTCTTGCTCTGGACATCAACTGTACGGTGGCTCCCAACTAGATGAAGGTCTAACTAGGATGTTGGTGGTCAGGGAGTCCCAATCATGGGTACCCTAGACCATGAGGAGTGCAGTCAGAACTGGGTGTGGGAGGGCTCTTGAGATGCTCAAAGTCCTCAATGGATGAGCGACAGACCCCATCACAGATGAGAGAGAGCTGAGGGCATCAGGGTGAGGTGAGGAAGGGACAGCCCCCCCCCCAAGGGGTCCAAGGTGAACAGTCAAGTTGGAAGCAAGTAAGCCCAGCCCAGCCACTAGAAGGCCAAGCGGGACTTACTCACTCACTCATCCGCTGCCATCGTGCTCCACTGTGTATGAAGGCTGTGAGAAATCATACTTGGTGGTTTGAGAAATGAGTGAAACACGAAGGAATAAGACGTGAGAAAGCTGCCCTGTCATAGAAGCTGCTCTGAGAGGACAGTAGACAGAAGAGGAGACATCAGTCCCCACCACAGGGGCCTCTCCACACCTGGGCTTGAGGACTCTAACAGCATGGGCAGGCTCCCTCCAGCCTGAGCCATCCTGTCTCCAGGTACTTGCATGGGCTCTTCCCTTCCCCTGGGGTGACCTTTCATGGCCTTTCCTTCTTTCCTTCTGTATGTGTATGTATATGTACACATTACAGGATCAGGATATGTGGGGGGGGGTATACATATGTGTACATGGTGTGGACACCAGAGGACAAATTCAGCTCTCATTCTTGTTTTTTTGAGACAGGATCTCCCACTGGCCTGGATCTTGCCAAATAGGCTAGGATGGCTATAGCAAGCTCCCAGGATTTGTTTCCACCTTTGTTTCTTATTGTTTGTTTGTTTGTTTTAACATGGGTTCTGGAAATTGAATTTGGATCAGTTGAGGACACTCAGGTCTCCTCACCCCCACTCTCTTTCTCTCTAATTTATTGTTCTTTTTTTTTTTTTTAGACTACCATATATAGTAATGGGTTTCATTATGTCGCTTCACAGCAATGGAAATCCTAACTAGGATACCCACAAAAATTATTTTTTCAAAAAAAGTTTTAAAATTTTAATCTTTCTTTCTTTATTGTCTATGTATGAGTAAGTAGAGGGCCATAGGTCAGAGTACAACTTGTAGGAATCAGTTCTCTCCTTCCATTGTGTCCAAATTGATTCCCAGCAACCAGGGACAGATGACCAGGCTTGGTGGCAAGCACCTTTACCCATGGAGCCATTTCAGCTATCCTTAGTTTGTGAAAGAGCGATTCTCACTGAACCTGGAGCTCACTGGCTAGATAGTCTGTCCTCACTTTCTTGGTGCCAGCTTTGTAGGCATGTTGCCACACACTCCTCTTTTTTTTTTTTTTTTAATGAGGGTTCTGTGGAATGGGAACTTGGGTCCTCCTGCTTGTATGGCAAGCATGTTATTGATTGAGCCAATTCCCCAGACCTTGGGAATGTCTAGTAGCAGCTTTATTTATAAATCAACCAGAAGTGGGCACAACCCAGATACTCTTCTAAAGGAGACCATAAAAAAATGTGCACACTGTGGCACACTGCCCAACACTGAAGAGGAAGGAACTAAGGGCCAGTAAGATGGGTCAGTGGGGAAAGGTGCTTGCTGCACAAGCCTGGTGATCTGAGTTTAATAGTTTAATACCCAGAACACACACAAAGGTGAAAGATAGGATGAGAGAATGGACTCCCAAAAGCTGTTTTCTGACCACCGCAATATGCTGTGGTGTGTATGCATCTGTGCACACACACACACACACACATACACACACACACACAAACTACACAATAATATCTGCAAAAATAAAACCGCTTGGATGAAAAGGCAACAATGGTGACAGGATTGTTTGGGAGGAGGTATTAATTGGTATGATGTTAATGTTAAGTGTCAGTTTGACAGATCTAGAATCACTCAGCAAATGGGCCTTCTGGTATACCTGGGAGGTCCCCTTGATTACATTAGTTGAATGGGAAGACCTTCCCATGGTGGCCACTTCCTAGCTTGGTTCTGGACTGTATAAATGCAGAGAGAAGGGGCTGAGAAGGTGCATGCATTCAGCCCTCTGTTTCCAGAGTCTAGAATGGGTGCCACTAGATGCTTCAAGGTCCCGCTGCCTCGACTTTCCCACCATGGACTGTATCTTGAACTCTGAGCAAAAGCAAAGCCTTACTTTATTGTCAAAAGGCTTCATTAAGGCAACAGGAAAAGGAACTAAGACAGTTGGGCATCTGCAAAACCTGTAGACTAGACAACACACAGGGGAATTTCACACAGACTGGAACACATCACCAGCTGGGGGAAACATAAGAGGAACTGTAGAATGGAGCAGTGCCTCAAACCTCATTACAAGTGAGTGTCATAGTCACTCGGAAGGAGGTAGGCCACAGAGATGAGCTGAGGAAGTCTGGAAAACAATGTTTTGTTTGGCTGTCAAAAGGCTAAGTTAACAGTACTCCACACAAACATTGTCTTGGACTCAGTAGACATATTTCCCATACAGGTACAGACAGTTTGACTCTACCTGTATACCAGTTTTGAACAAATAGTGTAGATAACAACAGCCAGGTTTCCTCAGAGAAGAAATTATCACAAATAAAGAGAAAATGCTAGAACGTCATGGTGATAGTATACTGGGGTTTTCAGTACAAATGTATGGCACGCATGTGGACACGTGCATGCACACACACACACAAGCTAAATTCAGATGCATGTGTATACATGGGTTACAACACATCCTCACATTTGCTCTTCCTGCCCACTGGGAAGGCCTAGAAGCAGTGACATTCTAATGGTACTGGCATTGTTCTTGGCTTCCATGTCATAAAAAGAAAAACAACAAACAAACAAACAAAAACAACAGTGTTTCACAGAGAAGTGATTGGGTTCAGAGTCATGGCATGGAAAATATAACCTGGAGAAAGAAAAGGTGGCTATCAAAAGAGAACAGTGGGGGCTGAGGGGATGGCTCAGTGGGTAAAATGTTTGCCATGCATGCATGAAGCATGAGTTTGGATCCCTTCTACCCACATACAAAGACACATGCCTCTGTAATTCCAGCACTGGGGAGGTAGACACAGGAGGATCTCTGGGGTCAGATGGCCACCCAACCTAGCTGAACCAATGAGTGCAGGTTCTGTGAGAGACCCTGTCTCAAAAAATAAGGTGGAGAGTGAGAGGAAGATACTCAAAAGTGACCTTTGGCCTCCAATATGCCTCTTACCATGAACAAGGAGGTAAGAGGAGGCTTCTAGCCCCAGGAAGATGAAGAAAACATAATTTCCCATTTCTTTCTTCCAAGGGCAACTAAAGCTCAACTATAGAAGACTTATACAATATAAAACCTGGTGTGGGTAGGTGAGAAGGTAAGTTGGTGAGAGACCTCACCATGAGGTGACCTCATGAGAGACCTCATGAGATTACATGGTAAGTTTCCTGAGTTTTATTTGTGTGTGTGTGTGTGTGTGTGTGTGTGTGTGTGTGTGTGTGTGATGTCTCAAAAATAAAGATTAAGAAGCTTCCAGCTTAAAATCAGGGACGGCTGATAAGGAATGAACAAACAAATGGGTAACAGTAGAAACTTACTCTTCCTAGATGCAATACTGGGAAAGGGACAGCTGTGCATGGCAGAGAAGAACCGTGGGCTCACCACGAGTCCCATGAGCAAGGACCAGGTGGCCTTTAGTCTATAATTCTTTCCTTCCTTCTCTCTTCTTTCTCCCTTTCTTTCAATAAGGTCTTGTGCAGCCCAGACGGGCCTTAAACTTATTAGGTAGCCAATGATGACCGTAATTTCGGATCCCCCTGCTCTGTCTCTCCAATGCTTGGATTCCAGGTTTGCGAGACCATACCTGGTTTATGTGGCACTGAGGACCAGTCAGGGGCTTTGTGACTACTAGGCGAGCACACGGTGGATCCACATCCTAGACCTACTCTGCCATGACTGTAAGGCTTGCACACAGGAGCCTCAGTGCCCCCTCGTGCATGGTACAGGTGAGATGGCCTGAGAGATCAATGCCCACCCAGCCCTGGTGAGGGATCTCCTCCCGATCTTCCCTCAACTTGCAGTGTCAGCTGAGGCTCTTTGGACAATCAGGACTCACACTACAGTCCAAGGACTCTTTTCAGTGCCAGTAAAGGCCATACAGGAAGCAGAATTCTCATCCTTCTCAGCAGCAACAAGGAATCTGTCCTATTTGGGAACCATGGGAGGTTGAGTGGGAACCTGGCTTCTCTTTCCATCTATGGGTGACAAAGCAGTGCCTCGGCCCCATGTCCTTGTCAAGGCAAATAGCCATGGCAAAATTGTACTTGACAGTTACAAACACATTTGAAATAAAATGTGTCAGGCCTCAGCAAAAACAAACAAATAGAAAAACTCTCCAAAGAAATGAAGGGGAAAAACAATTGAACAAACCTTTAGAACTAAAACAAACAAACAAACGAATGAATGAACGAATGAACGAATGAATGAAAAATCTCAAAGTATGAGCTCAAAAGCAGAATGGAGGTGATGGAGAAAAAGATCTGTGAGATCTGAAGATAGAACCTTCCTGAGGAATGGAGGAGAGAGAAAAAAAACAAAAAACAAAAAACAATCCCCCCCAAAACAGACCAAACCAAACCAAACCAAACCAAAACCAACAGCAACCAAAACAAACCCAAACAACAAAACCTCAACTGCAAACCAAAGCAACAACATCAGCAGCAACAAGCCAACCAAAGCAGAAGGGCAGCGTCCGTAAGGATCTCAGGGGTCTGCGGGATGATTCAAAAGACCCAACACTCGTGCTGCTGGAGCCCCGGGAGAAGAGGAAGGGTGGAGGTGGACACAGGTAAGGAGGACTGGGAGATGACTCTGGCTAAAGATGAGAACTAGGGTTTGGTTCTCCAGAAATTCACATAAATGTTAGGTAAGCATGGTTATCTACTTGTAAGGCCAACCCTGGAAGGCAGAGACAGGGGTTCCCCAGAGCAAGCTGATGGCAGGAACAGGAGGAGTATTAGTGAGGTCTCTGTTTGACTGAAAGATCCTGCCTCCAGACATAAGACAGAGAGTGAAAGACCTTGGAACACTCAGCCAAAATTGGGGCTTCTCCATCAAATCCCTCCCCTTAGTGCTCAGGAACCTCATGGAAGAGGAGGAGGAGAAAAAGATTATAAGAGCCAGAGGGGAAGGGGGACCCCAAGAAAACAAGGTCTCAAAATCAACATGATCAAAGCTCATGTGAGCTCACAGAGACTGAGGCAGCAGGCACAGGACTTGCATCTGTGTGCATCAGATGGGGTGAATCTCGAGGGGAGGGGAGGGGAGGGGGAAGCCGCAAGGAGAGGGAGGGGAAATCGTAATCAGGATATATTATGTGACTAGGGAAAAACAAATCTGTCCTCAATAAAAGGAAAAAGAAAGAAGAATCCACCTCAGTAAATAAGGAAGGATAACAGAGTATGACCCCTAACATCAACCTTGGGCTTTTGTATGCACTGGCACACATGTGAAACACACACACACACACACACACATGTGCACACACACAATGAGAAAAAAAATACACAAAGAAAAATAATGACTCAAAACTGCTCATGTTTAGCAAAGAACATGAGCTCATAGAACTAAGATGAGGAGTTCATATTATGGACTGAATATTTATGTCCCCTCCCCCTTCAAATTCATATATTAAAGCCCAAATCCCTAATGTAATGGTTAGGAGGTAGGTGCATTTGGGGGTGGGGGTGACAGAGATGATATGTGGATATTAGGGTGCGACCCTCAAATGAGATAAGCACCTACCTTTTTACAATATTTACTTAATGTGCATATGTGTCTCTTGTGTATATCCGCACCTGCTTGGGGGCTCCTGTGGAGCTCAATAGAGGTCACCGGGAGCTGAAGTTACAGGCAGTTGGTGCTGGGAACTGAACTCTGGTCCTCTGAAAAAGCAGCAAGCTCTTAATGACTATCGCATCTCTGTGCCTGAGATTGCATCCTTCTGAGAAATCTGGATGCCTCCTCCCTCTAAACTTGGGAAGGCATAGTGAGAGGACTGCTTTCCAACATAGTGGAGCAGACTTCGGCCAGCATGGTGTCTGCTGGTGTCTTGATCTTGGGCTTCTCAGCCTTCAGAATTGTGACACATAAATGTGTATTGTTTAAACTACTTAGAGTGTGGT
The DNA here is from genome assembly GCA_902729485.2 of Mus minutoides. Lineage (NCBI taxonomy): Eukaryota > Metazoa > Chordata > Mammalia > Rodentia > Muridae > Mus > Mus minutoides. Next base: position 679,907 of record LR750271.1, read on the forward strand.
GTTTTGTTATACTACCCTGAGCTGAGACAATTCCAAATGGGAAAAAAACAACACAAAGAAATCTCCGCCAATTATAATTAAGTTATGATTATACTTCTGTCAACTAGAGACTGAGAAAAAAATCTTGAAAGCATTCAGAGAAAACTGAGGAAACACAAATTCACATAACAGCAGACTTCTCATTAGAGACCTTAAAAGCCAGAAGAAAGTGACATTGTGTTTCCAGTGCTGAAAGAGAAGAATCGTCAGCTAATTCTGCATCTCATAAATGTATCTTTTAAAAATATGGGGAAGGGTCTGGAAGGTGGCTCAGTGGGTAAGAACCCTTGTTTTGCAAGCGTGAGATCCTGAGTTCAAACCCCAGAATCCAAATAAAAAGGTGGGCATGACTGCGCTGCCTGTAACTTCAACATTGAGGGCACAGACAGGATACTGAGAACTCTCTGGTCAGCCAGCCTAGCTGAACAGTGAGCTTCTAGATCAGTGAGAGACCTTATCTCAAGGGAATTAGGTAGAGAAAGCCTTAGATGAAGACACTAAATGTCCTCTTCTGTTCACATACACATGCATGGGTGTGCACATTTGCACACTCACATGGATATACCACACATATCTGACATATGAACATGCACAATACCATATACAAGCACTTAACACACACACACACACACACACACACACACACACACACACATTTATTTTTAACTTTTGTGCATAGATATATGTGCCTGAGTGTGTGTCTGTGCACCATCTGTGAACAGGTGTCTGCAGAGGCCAGAAGTGGATTTGGGATCCCTTGGAACTGGAGTTACAGGTGGTTGTGAGAAGCTTGACGTAGATTCTGGGAGCCCAAACCAGGTCTTCTACAAGAGCAGCAAGTTCTCTTACCCATTGAGCCCTATCTCTAGGTTCCTACACATATACAAATAAAAAGAACAAAAAGATAAAAGGGGGAAATTAAAACAATTTTCAGACAAAGGAAAACTTAGATTTGTCATTTGCTCATTTACAAAAGAAGGCCAAAGAAATTTTTATGGACAGGAAGAGACAAAAAAAAGTCTGAAGCAGTGAGATGCAAGAACTTATACAGTAAGCAAAATGTAAGTAAATACAATATTCTTGTCTTGTGTTTTCTAAATTATGCTTGATTACAGAAGCAAAACTATAATGCTGACTGATCTGACTTCAAATGATGCTTGAAGAGAAATAGAAGGAAATTATAAACAGTACATAAAATAAAGTTTATCTTTGTGTTCAATCAAGTGGATAAAATAATGATGTAAGATTTTGTGTCTATAAAATTTCATATCTGTAGAAACCACTAAAATCGCTATGCAAAATGATACTAGAAACACTATAGATAATGTAGATTGGATTTATCTAAAAAAAAGATCTTTAAAAGTGTACTAGTAACTCACATAAACTAAAGGAAAGGAAAATACATTAATGAGAAGCAGAAGGCAAAAAAATGGCGCAATAAAGCTAACCATTAATTGGTACACTAAATATGAAAGACCTAAACTCATCAATTAAAAGACAGAGATTAGTAAACATAACAATATGGGCTATTTACCCTCAAGACTTCCCCTGATGGCAATTATAAAAGAACATTGGAAATGAAAAGATGAGGAATGATATCATGAAAATACTAATGAAAGGTGTGGACTGGGGAATGTACCTTAGTGATAGAGTGTTTGCCTACTATGCACAAAGCCCTCAGTTCAATCCCTAGGATAGCCAAAGGGGATGGGGGAGTGGAGTAGGGATATGTTTATGTTAGATTCAGTAGACTTCAGATTAAAGATAAGTACCAAGACCAGAGAGGGAGGGGCATTACATATTGACAAGGCCAATCAGCAAAGAACATACAGTAACCTTAAATATTCACCCACCAAGCAACAGAGTGTCCAAGCAGGTGAAACAAACCTGCTAGCACTGAAAAGGTAAAGAAATATATTATTACAAGAAAAGATCTCAACAATTGACACAACTATCAGAAACCTTTGAGAACTTGACACCATCAGTCTATAAGATTCAACTGGCAACAAGATTCAACTCCAGCCAATGACACCAGGATTCTTTCCTCCCCTCCCCTCCCCTCCCTTTTCCTTTCTGTTTCCCTCTCATCCCTTCCTCTCCTTTCTCTGAGTCATTTTCCCTCTCTCTTACCTCTCTTCCCTCCTTTCTTTCACCTCTCTCCTCGCCTTTCTTTTCTGAGGTTTAAAACAACTTAAATTTATTTATAGTTGTGTAGGTCAGATAATCTGGTGTGGGTCTCACCACCATTAGAGGGTGTTAAAGCTGGTTTCCAGAAGTGGGTTGGACCTCAAAGAAGAAGGTTACCTTTTGAGATACGAGGTTGCTGTAAAAGACTGGATGTGACCTTCCACATACTCTCTTGTTTCCAGTTTCATCATACGACCTCTCTTTCCTCACCTGCACATCTATCACGATGTCATTCACCATGTTGAGAAGTAGGTGGGAGATCCTTACCAGAGTCCAAAAACATGGGGTTGCTCAGTCTTGGACTTTTAGTCACCCTTGTGTGTAAAATCCTCCGCCTCTGCTGTTTTGTTACAGCAACGAAAACCTGAACCAAGGAGGTTGTCTTGGTTCCTGTCCATCCATATGCTAATAGCTCTTAGGGGACAAACAATGGCATCAGTATTCCAGGTTCAGCTCTTCATGGATCTCTAGGAAGGGAAGGGGCAGCTCTGGGGTGTTTCTGTGTTTCAGATACTTAATGGACACATCCTAAAGCCATCTTCCCAGTTCTTCAAAGACTGGACTCATTCATGCCTGTTCATGGAGGTGGAAATGGAGACACAGAGACATCAAATAACCTGACCATTTGAGGGCTGGAACCAGAAGCCAGGTGACTTGACAAAGAGTCTGAGCTCTTCCCCCAAAACCTAACCAAGAGTATGAGATAATATCACCAGACCCCAAGGACCAGGCACAGGGTTGGGCCTGCCTAAGTCCTCCTGATGGTAATCTTGTTTTCTGGCCATTCTGCAAGATTGGTACCTTGTAACTGGAAGTACCCAAATAAGAAGCAAGAGGTAGTCGACACTCAGTAGTTATGATGGTCTTATTAGTTCTTATTCCTCCCCCATTTCAAAAGTCAAGATGGCCTCAGGGGGAGAAACTCCCTTCTGCATACCAGTTACGCTGCTTCAGAGAAAAATGGTTTTGTTTGGCCCCTGGACGTCATTCCTGAGAAATGAAGACTGCAGAGCATGTTTCTATTTCCTTTGCAAACTTTTCGTCTCTGATAACTGGCCAATCTTGGGCGTGATCCAAGAACTGGTATGTTGTGGGTTTCTACTCCAAGCTGGTCTCAGCTGCCCTGGGTGGAGGCTTCAGCTATGCTGGATTCTTGGGGCTTGATTTAATACATACCAACATGTTTGGGTCAATTGCAAAAAAAAAAAAAAAATGAAGACGAGCAACCCTGTATTCCAGTCCTAGTCGCCAGCCTAATGGCATTAGGCACAGTGATGTAATAATCTAACACACATGTGCCAAGGGGGCTGCTCTGGGTGACCATCTGCTGGCTGTGAGCAGGCACTGTGGCTGCCCAGCACAGCGGACAGAGTTTAAATGAAAGCCAGACCAGCTGAAAGGAAACCACACGGATGCTTCCAGGATTCAAGCCTTTCCATCCCTGCACTGCATGTCAGGGGAGGAGCTGGCATGGAGGTAGGCGCGGCTGGAGGTCAATAAAAAGCACATGTGAAGGGAAGAGAGGTGAAGTGAATAAGGTGAGGCTCCGATCCTTGATAGCAGTGAGTTCCCACACAGCAGAAATCCCTGCACTGGCACCCCTTGCAGCTGGTTCTTCCTTGAATACCTCGAGAAATTGCTACTTCCTCTCACCGCACCCCTCCTGCATCCTAACAGCTCTCATCTTCAAAGGAAGCCACCCTAGGGAATGGTTTGGGACTGGTTTTTGGCTTTGACCTCGTTTGAGCTGTACAATCCTTTTCTCCTGAGTCTTATGGGTACTTGAGAAGAGTCTGCCTATTCAGATCCAGGATTCTGGGCCCTGTGTGCAGAGTAGGAAACCAGAGGAAAAACATGTATGCATGGTCACCATGAAAACTCGTTTCAGGAGCTCGGTGGGCAAAAAGCATTTGCTCTGTAAGCATTCAGACGTGAGTTTGGATGCAGGGCAGTCAAGATGGCTCAGTGGTTAAGAGCACTTGCAGCTAAGTCTGATGGCATGAGCTCCGTTCCTGGAAACCGTATGGTAGAAGGAGAGAACCATCTTCTACAAGTTGCTCTCTGACCTCCATACATGTGTGGGTGCATGTACACACACACACACACACACACACACACACACACACACGCACATGCACAGGTGGGGGAACATCAAGATTGTTCAGCAAGTAAAGATACCTTACACCAAGCCTAATGACCTGAGTTTGATCCCCAGCATCCATGCAGAACTAGGAGAGAACAGGGTCCTACAAATTGTCCTTTGAACTCTACAGACATGCTGTGGCATGTGTGAGTGTGTACAATAAATAAAAGAAAAAAAAAGCCTTTAGGGTATCAAATACTCGCCTGGCTTCTGGCAGCTTCTGTGGTTGGCCTGTTTCTCAGGTGTGGGTCGGGGTCGCTCACCAGGGGTCGGGGAAGCTCGGCCTGCTGGGGCCTTTCTTGAGCTCCCGTGGAATTTTGTGCTTCTTTAGCTTTGTGTAGGCTTTGGGTCTATCCTTGGTCAGCTGGGCAGAGGGCTGGCACCTAAGTGGTGAGGGATATAAATGGGTGTCCTCCAAAGTTGTGCTACTTTGCGACGATCTGAATAAAAATGGACCCCATAGACTCATAGGGTATGGCGTTATTGAAGATGTTCCCTTGTAGTGAGTGTGGCCTTGTTGGAAGAAGTAAGCCAGCCCCACTTAAATGTTTTCCTTTATAAGAGTTGCCATGGTCATGCTGGAGAAAACCCTAACTAGGACTCTTTTTCTAGGGAGACATGAACAAAGGTCTCTTTACCCTAGATAGGTCATAATGACAGACCAAAGAAACAAGTCCACCCAAGTCTAGACAAGTGGAGCAGTGACGAGTTATACACAGGTGTGTGGGTGACTCAAGGCACAAGCATCATTGAATGGCTCACTACACCATGGTGACAGCTCACAAAGGCCACATAGCATCCTCAGAGCTTTTTTTCTGTGCAACTTACAGGCAGTTCTATAGGTCAGGGAGTCTGCTCTTGTCAGCAATTGTTACCGCTTACTGCTCTCACAACCCCAAGGAGAAGCCTTTGAGTCTTATAATTTTCAGGAACTTCCTGAGTCATTTAATTTCCTGTTTTGCTTAGTTTTTCTTTTTTCTGTTGTTGTTGTATCTTTTTATTGCCTCTTGAGTCCTAGAAGAATACTTCAGCTAGAGGAAAAAGCCTCATGCATGATGCTGGACACCGACAGGTGGGAAGTAGGTGGAGAAAGACAGGCCTCGGGGCAACAGCAAGATGGAAAGCAATATGTTCTCCTAAGACCCCAGTTCCCAGAAACTGTATCGCCAAGTGAAGACCACAGCACAGTGGAGGAGGCTGAGTTGCCAGGCATGGGTATCAAGTGAGCAACAGGTTGGAACTGCACAGATTAATATGACCTCAGGCCTGTAATGTCACCACTTGTCACAGCCTATCCCAGGATTCTTTCCTCAGCTGGGGGCATGGATAGCAGGGCACATGTCTCACAGACCCACAGACCCAGTGTGGGTCAGAGGAGGCCTGAGGTGTAGGCAGCTTACCTCCCTCTAGCCTGTTCTCTGCAGTGAAGGCTTATACACCCCCACAACGATATCCTTACAACCAGAAAAGGAAGGGCCATGTGCAGAGTATCTATTCTTTCAGTTATTCTTGTGTGTGCTGTGCACGTTTGTGGGGTGTACCACTCTCCTGTGAGTGTGTATATAGATGCCAGAGGTGTCTTCCTCTGGCCAGAAATCTCTCTTGATCTCTCCTCTTGGGATTGGAGACACAGACACACGCTGGCTTTTATGTGGGTTCTAGGGATCTGAACTAGGCCCTCATGCAATAGCAGCAAGCTCTCTGAGAAGCCATCGTCTCAGCCTCAAGAGCATGTATCCGATGTTGGGTAGATAAGAACATCATGGCCCAGAGAGGAGAAGTGGTGTCCTGGGACTAGGGCAGAGCTGACGGGAACTTAGGTACCCTCAAAGGGTGTCGCTTTCATATCCTGTCCCCCTTCAAAGGGCACAGACACACACGTGGGAGGGGCCCGAGTACGGCCTTGATCGGCCTTCTCTGTTCAGCTGTTTAAACATTCTAGAATGCATAAAACAGAAGGGTCACAGGTGGGGATGGCTGTCACTCCCTGGCGATCCTAGATACCAACTGGGACCTTGAATACAGAAATTAAGCCATCAATTCTTGCTGGACTCCCCCCACCCCACTCCACCCCCGTCCCTTCCTCCCCCCACATCTGAAGAGGAGAGTAATAGGTCAGGGTGGTCCTCTGATCTTCCTTCCAGTGACCATCTATAGGTACGCAGTGTGACACATGCTATGTCATTGTGTCATTTTGCCCATCCACCAGACCTGTCTCAGCTGACTGTTGGAAGAACCCGAGATCCACCGGAAGCAAAGGGAGAGAGGCTCAGGAGGGCAGGAGTGCTGGCCTCTTTATCCCTGAAACTGCAGCAGGCACCAGACCCCAATCCCCTGAGTAAGCTGACTTGCTCAGCTCAGGAAGCCTGCAACCTCAAAGGCCTGGCCCACCAAGGAGCCCTCTCTAACAATGTCCCTGGACAATGTGGCCTGTTTACCTGTCAGTCTGTCCGCTTTCTTTTCATTTCAGAGGAAAAGAACTCCTGCGGAGCTGCTAATCCTAGAGTCAACAGTCGACCGAGCTGAGCGGCTTCCCCAGAGGTGGGTGTCTAGCTCAGCTCCAACTGTGCAAACAGACCCTGCAGCCTGGGCTGCCCCGGGGGGGGGGGGGGGGGGGGGGCGTGGTCTGAAGCGCGGGTCCTGCTTGCCAGCTCGCCAGCCCCCTTTGCTCCCTTTGTGTGTTTCTCATTGAATTGGGAGGGAGCTCAAAGGCAGGCTAGGGAAGGTCAAAGCCAATTTGCAGGGTCAGAGGTCAAGGAGGAGAGAGGCACCCGACCGGTCGCCCGGAAGCTGGCTAGCTGTTTGTCCTGACTGCCCCAATTACTACCTGGGCCGCGAAGAGACTAGCAGATGCACCTGTTTGAGCCTCAGTTTTCACACTTGTAAAGAAGGAATTAAGTACCTGTCTCAGGGCAAGGATGTATCTCAATTGTTAGAGGGTTTCCTTATCACCCCTGAGGTTTGATGGTCCAGTCTTTTGACCCTTGCACTTGGAAAAAGGAAGTAGGAAGGTCAGAGGTTCAAGGCCACCTTTAGCTATATAGCTAGTTTAACGTCAACCTAGGCTACATGAGTCCTTGCTTAATAAATAACAATAGCAATAATAAGCAGTAACAATATGCCTGTTAGTGGTGGAAATGATGTGGGATGCTCTGTGTAAATGGTAGTGACTGGCAATTAGAAGGATGGAGAGTAGAAGTTAGACTCTCTCCCTGATAGGCAGGCGCATAGGGAGAAGAGCCATGGTTAGGTAATAAAGGGAGCAAAAAATTTCCAAGATGGCCAGTTTCTTCCTCAACCTCCTGACAAAAACCTCCGAGGCAAAAGCTTTTATCTCCCACCAGCAGGCCCCTGCTGATGGACTGGCTCAACAAGTTCAAGGCCAGATCAGAGGGCCACACAACAGCTGCTGATCAATCAACCACGCTGTCTTTAAACTGATCAACCCTAAAGGAGGGGCGGGAAATTCTTCAGAGGCTTAAACCCCCAGGCCTCGGGCAGAGAGGGGTCTTTTCTGCTTCCTGAGACCCCCCTCTGCTGTGCAGAGGGTCTTTTCTCTGTGTGTCTGCTGCAAGCGCAGGCCTTCTCAGCCCCAGTAACCAACCGCTGTCCTCATCCTCATTCTGTCTGAGGTGCTTGAGATTTCTCTGCTGCTACCCACTGCGCTCCAGATTCTCCTTTTGATTCTTTAACCAGCAGAGAAGATGAACCTGGTCAAGATCCCTAGATTGTATCAGAAGGGAGGCAGACATCTTGAAACTTCTAATCAAATGGCAGCAGAGAGATGGAGAGTTCTGGACAGAGCTGGAAGGGCCAGCGTGGTTAGGACAGGAATGGGCTGAGTGGCTAGGACCAGGGGATAGAGTGGACAGATCCTGTCAGATACATAGTGAGACAAATAACCTGGAAACCTCCTCACAGGCAGCGTTGTTCCTGATGGGGAAGAAGCAGCAAGCTCTCTACTTCCTACCCCCAAGCCCCTAGCACACTGCCTAGCTGCCCTTCAGTTTTTCCAGCACAAGCAAGCATGAGAGTGAGCGTGATTGTGAGCTGGTCTGAGAAAAGGGCTCATGAGTGCAGATGCAGGTTGGTACAGAGTACGGTGGTTCCTAGTTGGAAAGCACATTCTTGGGGCTGCTCAGGTGGCTCCGTAGGTAAACACCTGATGGTGGAGTTTATCTCCTCATGGTGAAAGGAGAGATCTGACTTACTAATCCTCTGACTTCCACGTGCACACCTCTCTCCCTCTCCTCTCTCTCTCTCTCTCTCTCTCTCTTTCTCGTGTGTGTGTGTGTGTGTGTGTGTGTGTGTGTGTGTGTGTGCCTGCTTTTGTCTTGTCTCTGTTTCTGTCTCTAACACAAAATGCAATTAGGGAAAAAAAGAGAAATGTGTTTTGATTTAACATCGAATTCTTTTCCCTGGGCTAAAAAGGTGTTTGATTGAGACACAGACACAGCTTCATTATGTAGTCCTAGCTGCTCTAGAGCTTGCTGTATAGAGAGGCTGGCTTTGGACTCTCAGAGATTCTCCTGCCTCTGCCTGGTTTGAAAGGTTTTTCCATGCCTAGATAAGATAGGTTTTAAATTTTTTGTCATTAGCATTATTATTTTAAGTTTTGAGAAAGGGTGTTATGTAGCCCCGGCAGGCTTCAAAGATCCTTTGAGTCTGACAGTGTTAGGACAGTGTTAGGATGAGCATCACCACATTCTATTTTAACAAGCACTAGGGCTTGAACTCAGGGCTTCATGTATGCTAAACAAGCTCACTGCCATCTGAGCTATAGCCCCAGCCTCCAAACTTTTCTAGCATAGTACATATTCTGGAAGTGGATGGTTACTTATTCGAACCATTCGCAGTAGGTGATGCTCAGGGACTGTCTTAGTTAGGGTTTTACTGCTGTGAATAGACACCATGACCATGACAACTCTTATAAGAACAACATTTAATTGGGGCTGGCTTACAGATTCAGAGGTTCAGTCCATTGTCATCAAGGCGGGAACATGGCAGCGTCCAGGCAGGCATGGTGCAGGAGGAGCTGAGAGTTCTACATCTTCATCTGAAGGATGCTAGCAGAATACTGGCTCCTAGGCAGCTAGGACAAGGGTATTAAAGACCACACCCACAAGGGGCACACCTACTCCAACAAGGCCACACCTCCCAACAGTGCTACTCCCTGGGCCAAACATATACAAACCATTACAGGGACATAGTACCTAATCTGGAAGTAGATGGCTACTGATTAAAACCACGAGCAGTAAGCAATGCTCAGGACAGGGCTCTTTTCCTCTTCCTGCTCTGTCCTTAGTATGTGTGCATGCTTCTAGCTTTAGGGTGGCAACATGTCCCTCTCTGCTCCATGGGAAAGTATAGTATCTCCTAGAAACTCTTGCTGAATCTCATTGGCCGGAGGGAGACACATGGCTGCTGCGAAGCCAGGGCTGTTGGGAATGCAACCAAGCTGTTCATTGTACTTCCCCAGTGTGTGCTGGAGGCCAGGGGAAGGTGGCCGAGGGGCTGAGGATAGGGAGTCACCCAGTCACCAGCTGCCAGAGGAGCTGACTATTCATTTCCCAGGCCACAGACGGGAAGCCGGTGCCAGGGGCAGAGGATGCTTACTCAATAGGCAGTTTGATTGATTGACTTTGACATTCTGGGATGGCAACCAGAGATGCAGAGATAAAGTTGTCTCCTTGCCCTCCAGAGAACGGAGAGGAACAGTAGAAGAGCTGAGAAGGTCTGAGCGTGTGCTTAGGGGCAGGTACGAGCTGAGCACTTGGACTTCTTGCTAGGGTTTTGGTGTTGAAAACAAGGACAACCTTGATCTTCAAGTCCCCATGCCTCTACCTTCCCAGTGCTGAAATTACAGGTGTGTGCTACCAAGCTTGCTTTATACAGTGCTGGGATAAAACACACGCAGTGCATGCTGGGCAAGCACCCCACCCAGTGAGCTACTTCCCCCAGCTCCACTCAGGCCTAACTGACAGGCACCATTCTAGAGGGTTTGGAGGAGGCAACTGAGGTCAGGGAAGCTCATATCACATATTTCTATCTCCCTCACACAGGTCCATTCCCTTCATACAAGCTCATTTCTCTCAGACAGGCCCTCCTCCCTCACACAGGCCCACTATGCTCACAGGGGTCCAACTACCTCACCCAAACTTACCTCCTTCACACAGGCCCACCTCCTTCCACAATGCCTTCCTCACACAAGCCCAGAGGCAACGCCTGGGTCTCCTTCATAAACGTGCCCTGGGAGGTGGCATAGTCTCCCAAAGGCCCGTTGGTCCTGGGACCTAAGAGTAGAAGCACGGCCAGAGCCCAGCACCCTGTGTGAGGTTGCAAGCATGTGGGTGCACGTGTGTGCAGGTCAGAGGTCAAGGCTGGATGTCTTTGTGGATCTCTCCCTGCCCTTGTTTAAAATTTTGTTTTAAATTACATGTTGGTGTGTTTATTTTGCATGCGAGTGTATGCATGTGTGTGGGTGCATGCATGGTGTAAGTGTGAAGTTCAGAGGCCAACTTTGGGGGGTTGGCTCTTTCCTTCTACCATGTGGATTGTGGGGGTTGACCTCAAGTCTTGGTGGCAAGTACCTTCACCTGCTGAGCCATCTCTCTGCCCCTCCTCCTTATTTTCAGAGCCGGGACCTCTCATCCACCCGGGTGGAAGTCACTGATTTGGCTGGCCTGACTGGCCAGTGAGCTCCATCTACTTCCTGACTGCTGAGTGTGTGCTCCCCCTGCCTCGCTGGTTTAAGCTGCTTTTTGGGGATTCTGGGGACCAAGCTCAAGTCCCCATGCTTGCATGACAAGGACTTTAATGACTGAGCCATCTCTCTAGCACCCCATATACCCTAGCCTTGGGCTTGGCCATGGTCACTGGGTGTCAGGACCACCTTTCCCAGCTATCGCACAGATTGGCAAGACCCCAGGCCTTTTGCACGGCCCCAGGTATCAAGGGGATTTGGAAAATGACTCCGTGTTGATTTTTCTTGGCCAGTCTTCAGTTCAATTGGGATTTAAAGACCACGTCGAGTGTCACGTTCAACTCTACATTCATGAGAAAAGCAATGTTTACAGAGTTAAACATTTTTCAGGTGTAACATCTTGTTTTGATTTCTTAGAAAAGATTTATTTATTATGTATAAGTATGCTGTAGCTGTCTTCGGACACATCATAAGAGGGAGTCAGATCTCATTACGGATGGTTGTGAGCCACCAGGTGGTTGCTGGGATTTGAACTCTGGATCTCTGGAAGAGCAGTCAGTGAGTGCTCTTAACCACTGAGCCATCTCTCCAGCCCCCTTGTTTTGATTTTTTAAACTAGTGATTATTTTTTTCCCCTTAGGGAGATACTAGAGTCCTCTGTTATATGTTGCGGGGCTCTAGGCACATGCCTTTATTATTGCGGTAAGCCTGCCCAGGGATACCTATAGTTAGTGCTTTGCTGTTCTTCAAGGTTCTCAGGACATGCAGGCTCCTTGAGATTGTTGTGGCTTTTACTCAGAAAGCCTTGCACAATCCCTGGCACACTCTTGGGAAATGAATGAGGAAACAGATAGAGGAATACTGACTGACCTCCTGGCTGAGTGAATGGCTGAACCACAGAGCAGGTGTCTGGAACGAGGGGCCTGGTGAGGTCCATCATTTTGGTTCCTATCCAGCCCCTCCTGACAGCCTGTATGTATGAGTGAATGAAGCTAAACATAGTAAGCACACATTCAGGCATGTGAACAGCTCTTCTCCCCCTGCCCAGGGCTGACTGGCAGCTTGTGGGAAGTTTGCACAATCCTGTATGCTTCTTTGATTCTCATTTTTGGGCCATGGAGTCATCGGTGCCTTGGGCCTCTCCCTGTTCATGCTGGATCATCTCTTGGCCACACCAAAGGGACTATGTCTTGTCTGCAGCAGGAACTTCAGATCTAGTCCCAGTCCCCTTCAGGGAATCCACCGTGATTACAGGGCTGCCCAAGGAAGGGTGGGAGCCAAAAGCAGCTTTGCCATCTTTGTTTTGCTGATGAGGTCTAGTATCTAAAGAGACAGGATGGTCAACCGGAAGTGTGGCAAAGCTTGGCCCAGGATGGGCGGGCCCCAACATGGCTGTTGCTTTCAGTGACTACCACAGGCTTGTAAATTCAAGACCAGTCAGCTGGCTGGCCTGTGAACTTGGGTCAGGGGCTCCTCTGTTCCCTCATCTGTGTGGCACTGCAAGGTTGGCACGGAGACCTTCTGTGGTGCTGAGGAGAAAGGGCAGGAGCTGGGGAGATGGCGGCTCAGTCTGGAAAGTGTTGGCTGTGCAAGCAGGAGGACCCCCAGTTCACTCCCCCAAACCCACATAAGCAAAGCAAGCAAACAAAAAACTTCTGAGTGGTGGTTCATGCTTGTAATCCCAGTGCTGGGAGGGCAGACACAGGCGGGTCCCTGCAGTTTGCTGAACGGGAAGCCACAGGAGAGTGCAATGTTTCTTCTGCCCTATCTTTCCACACGTCTCCCACACACGATCCCTCTGTGCATAGGCATGAAGGGCCCAAGCTGTTCTAGAACTGCTACATCAGAGAGTTCCTGTCCCCACTAGCTGTTCCCAAGGTGGTTGTCCTGTCCACCCATCTTCTCCTGGGCTCTCTGTTCTCACACACCTCTTGCTTTTGCCAAGTTTGTACATTCATAATCCTCTCCTCCTTGAATCCCTGCGGACTTCCTAGACACCCGAGGGGTTGGGGGGTGGGTGGGTAGATGCTTTCTCCAGTGCTGACCCTAAAGACCCCGACAGAGGCCATGTGAGCGGTGATGCTAGCGCTGAGGTGGGGAATGGTTAGCAGCTCTTTAAAGGTCCTCAGAATCCCTCGGGCTGGGCTAGGGATATGGCTCAGTAAGGAGAGGGCTTGTCTGATGCCCATCAACTCCTCCGTTTGGGCCTCAGTACCACGGGAACCAGGCAGGGTAGTGTAGGTCTTTAATTCTGGCTATTAAGAGGTAGAAGCAGAAGGGTCAAGAGTTCAAGGTTATCCCCAGCTGCATAACAAGTTTGAGGCCGGCCTGAGCTAAATGAGATCTTGTCTCAGGTTTGCCTATGTGAGGATTTAAGGAACTTGCAGTGGAAGGATTAGCATGGGCTATCCAGTAGATACAAGGGGATTAATGAGAGGAGGGCAGCAGGTCACATGGGGAAGTAGGTATTTTTTTGTGTGTTTTTTTGAGGATGGGAGAGAGGAAGAGGTCAGTAGCTGAGGCTTGTGGGTGTGGACTTATCAGGATCTTCTTAACACTGGTTGGCTTTTCAGAATTGTAAGAGAACAAAAGCCTGTTTTCCTCTCTCTCTCTCTCTCTCTCTCTCTCTCTCTCTCTCTCTCTGTATGTGTGTGTGTGTGTGTGTGTGTGTGTGTGTGTGCAGATGCACATGTGTTATTTATGCATATATGTGTGTGTGCACATGTGCTAATCCTTGGTGTTGGTCTCAGGAACCATCCTTATTTTTGCTTTTTTTCCCCCTGAAACAGAGTCTCTTACCTGGAACTCAACAAGTCAGCTATGTGAGCTGTCCAGAGCCTCAGGTCAGGGATCTGTGCCTCCCCAGCACTGGGACAAGAGCACATGTCATGGCACCCATTTTTTAGTATGAGGTCTGGGTTGCATGATTGCACAGCAAGCACTTTCTTTCCAGTCCTGCTTTCTCTCCTGACCTTGGGCGGCAGCAGAGGATGGCAAGCATGGAACACTGAACTTGAGGGCCCCTGAGAGGAGGGACTAATTCCAGTCAACAAGACGGGGGTATAATTCACTCACTTCCCATTAGTGTGAGGCTTGACCCTCCGGTGTCCCTCTTCCCTACCATGGCCTCTAAGGGTGGCTCAGCCGGCAGGACTGGTGGTGGAGCTTCTGTTGGCTTGGGTCCTTAAGTGGCTGTGTGGTGCTGATGGTCAAGTGTCCCAGCATCGGGCGGTGTGCCATTAAGGCAGGGTATCTGATGCATTCCTGACCAGGGGAATTCTGAGAAGGCTCTGGGTTCCCCGAGGAGAGGACAATTGAGCTTTGGGAAGACTCAGAGACAGCTCAGGCAAAGGCTTGGGTCCTGGGGGCAGCATAGGCCTTGAGGCTGGTCTCTAAGGCTGTGGGGTGGGGGACATTGACTTCACATCAAGCTTTCTCCCTTACATGTACCCTCCTCTCTTACTGTGCATAGCTCCATGAACACCTAGTGAGTGTGCAGGGATCCCACTCATGGGTGTGTGTTGTGGGGAGCCCTCTGCACACACAGGTCTGCATCTGTGAATGAATGTCTGTTGGTCTTTCTTTCTTTCTTTCTTTCTTTCTTTCTTTCTTTCTTTCTTTCTTTCTTTCTTATCTCTGAATATAGGTCTGCTCCCTACAGGGTGGGGGCAAACCGAGGAGCTAGATATAGGCAGACATCTGGTGTTGAGGGTGCAAAGGGCAGTCACACCTGAGGGGTGGGTGTGTGGTGTGTCATACTTCCAAAATTTTCAAC
>LR750270.1:5000-22101 GCA_902729485.2 Mus minutoides
AAAATCAATCTTCTGATGCGTGTATCACAACACACACCCATCGTACAAACAAGCCCAACTTTACATAAAAACTCATACCAAGAAAACAACACAGTGTTTAAGACCAACAATTCAATGAGTCCAGTCGCATCCAGCTGGGGCATTATTTAAGAAAGTGGGTGTAAAAGTATGCCTTCATATCTACAGCATGAGTGCTATATTTTGGACATTATGGTCCATGCTGAACATGAAGAGGAGGGAGCAGAAAGACAGAAAACTCGCTGAGACTCATCAGAATCTACTTCTTGGTAACGAACTAGTAACTTGACACACATGTGTACAGATGTGCCCTTTCAAGGAGCCAGTAGATATGCAAAAGCTGCCCTGTTTCTGCTAAGGGTTTCTTGTTTCCCAGAGAACTAATGATCTTTTTGGAGAAATGAAATAGTTCCTTAAATTAGAAGAAATGGTTTCTTGGAGATAATATAACTACAAGCAATTTTCAGATCAATTTGCATAATATTTTCCTTCATGCAGCTTCTCATTGCTTCTCCATTTGACTGCCTGGTAACATTAGCCCTTACAATTAAAACTTTTCTTCTAGGGCTCCTGTTTCCAGTGGTTAGGAATTAAGTCATCTCCCATGTAGGTGAATGATTAGCTAGCTGTCCTCTGGCCACAGGGAAACTTCTCATTTGAAAGTCCTACCTCAAAGCTGGCATAAGAGAGGGATAAAAGCATGGGCCACAGAACCAATTCTGTAATCCTGCTTAGCAAGTTAATCAAAAGCTTCAGGATCCAGACTTCAGGAATTCTTTCAATGCCATGTCTCTTACAGCATGTTTTGATATGAAGGGCAATATGCAAATTTGGTATATATACATATTATTCACTTTAATTATATTTATCTATTTTGAAGCAAGATTATATTTGCCTAGACCTTGGTGTACAACCCTGAATGATGCTAAACTCTTGATCCTTACTTCTACCTTTATAGTTAGGTATTATAATCATGTGCTACCATATTTCATGTCCTGTTTATATAATGCTAGGATCTAAAGTCAGGAGCTTGTAAGTGCTAGGTAAGTACCCTACCCAGTAAACTATAATTTTAACTATTTACAATACTATTCATAATAAATAAGATTTACTATAGTTTATTAAATAAATACGATATATCAACTCCACATTAAATTGTGCATTCACTCTTCCCCCCAATTTCTCATATTTTATTTTCTGGGAATGCTAAATATAGAATACTGGGACTTGGCCAAATGCTATATCCCTAACCTATACCCCTGCCCTCATGTTCTTATTTAAGGGAGTATATATAACTAAATCAGATGGGTGAAAAAACTGAGACTCATACCTGTGTTGGAATCCAAATCTGCTTAATTTTTAGCGTAACCTGTCTAGAGAAGAAGCTGTCATATTACTTTTGATCCCACCAGGTATCCTCATATTAAAGTCAAAGCAACAATATTTGTCTGTTTCTTTATCTTCAACTACCTGCTCCTCTTTATTCAACCCACATGACAACACCCAGGCTGATAATAGACAAATACTCTTTCTGAGTGACCACCTCTCTTGAATTTGCCCAACCATCATTCATTACCTCTGTGACTCAATTTCAAACATAGAACATTTGGTTCCTTCACTAAATAGGCCACCTTCCCAAAAATAGCTCACATCTTTATGTTCCTAACTGAACTCTGTCAATTGGGATATTATTTTCCTCCAAATTCTTCATCATTGTATCAGGGATTTTCTTGACTCTCTCTTGTTTTTGTATACTAACAGGAATGCTATTCTCTGGGGGATGGGGAAGGTGGAGTCTTACTTATCTTCAGGGGCTAGGCCACAAGATATTTTTTCATGGAGAATTGTCTGATCCATTTTTGTACACAAGAAGTCAGCTTAACCCTTTATGTACAACACTCACTGATTATTGAGATGAATTTAGGGTATGTGCTGTTTCAGTCTATGTATAGAATACTGCTGTTCCCTACAAAATAGGGGGAATGAAAGGCCAAGAAAAAGATAAGAGCAAAGGTCCAATCAATTGTTTCTGCATTCTTGGATATGACAAGGCTTAGTTGTATTTTTTTTTTAATACTTGTTATTCCAACATACACTGACCGCAGTCTGTCACTCTCTTCCTCAGAGAGCGGGCAGTAAGGAAAGAGTCAAACTCACTCTGGTGGAGAGAAGCAAATTAGCACACAGAAAAGCAAACATGTCCCAGCTCATTATGAATTGTTAATGTCCTGTTTACTGCCGAAGCTGTCACAGAAAACAAGAGAGTCTGCTAAGTCAATAATTTATTTCAGAGTGTGGAATTAATTAGAAAGACAATTAAATAATTGTGAGAAAGAAAAAAAAAAGATGTGTTTGGGTGGTTTGTTTTTAAAACTCAGGGATGATTTACACAGTATTTGGGTATTGCCTAAGGGGAACACGGAAGTCAGAGGCAGAAATGGAATCAACTTTCTAGATGTTTCTTCATTAAAAAGATGTTGCTAAACTCCCCTCCCTTCTCTCAACTCTGTTGAACACACTGCAGTTCATTGCCCTGAAGCTGAAGAACATTGAGACAGCTTTTCCCTTCAGGTAAGGTCTAGTGAGCAAAGCTGTTCTGCCTTGGATTTATTTTACTCTACTTGGAGGTTATTCAGTCACTCGAATATTCTCAGCGGATCTAAAAGAAATGTCATGCCACCGTTAAGTATATTTCATAGTAACTTTATAAGTATCATGCTACTTCATAAATAAGAAGAGTAAGGAGTCAGACTTAGGTAGAAATTAAAGCCAAAGTCTTCCAGTTTCTGCACATTAGTAGCAACCTAATTAATAAAGAGAAACTGGGACCTAATTCTTCATAACAAATGGACCTGCATTAATGAGTAGTGCTCACATGACCCACTGAATGTGACATAACTAGATCAGGTGGCATTGGCAGTTCTTTAAATGTCTACTAGTAACTTTGCTGCTCAGGGTTAGGGTGAATAGCTATTTTGAAGGGAGCCATCAAAATTGTTTCAAGAAGTCTTATATTTGGAAGATGAAACTGTGACCATTAATTTTGAATGTCAAGTAGCTTGGACTGAAAAAAAAAAAAAAAAAAACCTTAGGAGACTAAAGGATAGCTCTGATGATTGTATCCCTGTGTCTTTCCAAGTAGGACTACTATCGGGTATTAATAGTACAACTTTAGAAGCTCTGGGGGCTTGTATGGGGAGAAATCTGCCAGTCCCAGCCTTCTGCTTCCTGGCTGCTTTGTATCTGGCCTGCTTGCTCTGTACTCTTCTTGTCCACAATATGACAGAACACATCCTATGAAACCGTGATCAGACAAAAACTCTCTAACCAGAAATTGTTTTGATCAAGTTTTTGTTTTAGGATTAAAAAGCAAAACCTGAAATGCAGGCAGTAAAAATATTGATTGCCAAGTGGAGATTTTTTTTTTCTTCTGAAAAAAAAATCATTACAGAGAAATCTATAGGCATAAGAAATTAAATCTTGAAAAGGTACCTTCTTAATCTAAATCTAACAATATGCCACTTCCAAGACTCCTTCCATTTAATAAAAATTATTTCTTTTTCTTAGCTCTTTACTTTCTGTGGTCCACTGGCCTCATGAAGGAGCACAAAAAAAAGAAAAAAAGGAAATCAGAATTCAGTTCAGATGTGGTTTCTTCCCAAGATAGTATTTGCACATTTTTATCCACATCATCCATACCCTTGTCCCATTATCTTGGAAGTGATATGAATACTTCTATATCTTGGAAGTGTTTTTATTCTTGGCCATCTTTACTGTCCTTCCTCAGGAATAAGTTATACTCAAGATTGTAAATGTTCCCCACTCCAGGTTGCAGACACCCACAAGAGCAGCTGAAGATTCGAGAACAAGGAGAGTAGTGAGCAGGCAAGCAGGTAACAGAAGAGAAACCCAGTTATTCAGAATGAGCTGGTGCTTGGTACCTATTTCTCAAGTGAATGGCAGAAAGAACTAACAAGGAAATAAATCAAAGCTCAAAGGGAAGGGAGGGGCATGAGCTCTAGTTTGTACTTCTGCTGGACCATTACTGCATATGCACATAAGAAGCTGAGAAACCAGCCTACTGCTGGCAGGAATCCAGAAACCCCAGCTATGAGGAAAATAAGGGTGCAAAATATAGACTTACATAATTGGAAAAAGGATCAGATATAGTCTCGTTGTCTCTGCCTCTATCTCTATCTTTGTCTCCCCTGCGCCCCCCATGTGTGTGTGTGTGTGTGTGTGTGTGTGTGTGTGTGTGTGCCTTGTGTAAAAGATTTAGTAGTGTATGGGAAGTACCCAGATTTTGACCGAAAAGTATTTTATGTTCATAAATTCTTGATGGATTATTCCTAAAATCAAAGTTGAAGAAACCAATATTTGCTGAAATGGAGTCACAAGTGAGATGGAGACAACCAGAGGCTCAGAAGCTGTTTCTGAATCTGGGTCTTTGGATGTCTAAATTTCATGAGGGGATAGAGATAGGCTGTTTCTACCATGCCAGCTGGAATGCTTCCTCTCCATCCTGAAGCATCGACTCACTCAAGAGGAATCAAATTGGCCATGGAAGCTACCCAACAGAACTGCATGATTTAGGATTTTACTTGCCTGAAGTTACTAGACCAGATGATCTTTCAAAGTCCCAATAAGGTTCTGTTGTTGCAGTCACTGAATTCTCTCATCTGAATTTCAGAATGCCTTTTGGCTTGGACAATGTCAGAGGACCTCTTTCAGTTGAATCAGAGATGGCAGCTGTGGGAAGGGAAGAGCTAGAAAAATAAATACATAAATATATAAATAATCAAGTAAGTAAGTAAATAAATAAATAAAAACTGTGATCATATTATTCTGGACATTTGGCTAGCACTGTTAGTTTAGATTATTGCCTTTCTATTTCTGCATCAAGAATTTTATTAAAAGTTTTGACTAGATATTTTTGAGTTTTTGTTAATTTTTGAATAAAAAACACATTTAACAATTGTATATAATAGTACCACTTAAAACTCCCCTACCAATTTAAAAATATCTTTAAAATTGCAAAGGACAACAGCCATATCCCAGTGATATGATTTTATTTACACAGACTTAAAAAAGGATAAAGAACAGAGAATTTCACTCACATAATCATTTAATAAATATTTACTAAATAGCTATGACGTGCAAAGAACTGCTCTAAACATTCATGATCCATCAGCTTCCAAAATACTAGGCAAGAACCCTGGTTCATCTTATTGCTGGAGAAGAGACAGATAACAAATGGTAAATACAATACATAAGTAATTAGTCTGTATGGTACAGGTAAATGGGCCTTGAACAACCTGCAATAGTACATGAATGCAATTTATTTTCAAACAACACCTTCCTCTGCCAGCAGGCTCACCTGCTTTAGTGATGAATAATGGCAAAGGTCACTTCTTCAAGATATTATTCACTTAATAATGCAGAAGAGGAACTGAGGCTGTTCCTCTCCCTAGGAGACTTTTTAGATTAAAAGCTCTAATACACAGATGAAAAACTCTTTAGTTCCCGAACAGAAGGGCATTTTAGTAGTAAGAGTTATTGAAACCCTTGCTTTGTTGGTCTATAGAGGTCTTGGTGTCTTCGTTTGCTCTGCTCTTTGTCTTCAGATGAGCTGAGCCCTCAGCTGAAAACCTTGTCCTCTTACCACACAACTGAAGTAGCTGACACGCCACCCATGGTGTGAATAGCTTGGCATTGAGGTAGAATGGGATTGTTCTGCCCTGTTTAAACAAGCCATGATGCAATGGGTAGTAGCATCAAGTTGCTATGTAGAGCCCAAGGTATTAGCCTTCCAAAGTTTTATTTGTCCTCAAGAAACAAGTCGCTCACTCAGGATATGTGGAAAGAATGCAATTCAAAAATAAAAGGAGGGACAGAATGTTTAGAGAATAAAAGGATTCTCTTCGGATCAGGCTTTGCTGTCCTGTTATAGTAGGTTTATAAATGGTTCTGTTTCCCTCTAAACTGCTGTACAGGTAGAAGATCGCAAGGAGCTGATGCAAATGAACAGCGAGTTTAGAACAGAAAAACAAAGCAAAAACAAACGACAACAAAACCAAAACACTCTTACATATGCCAATACTGCATGTGAACAGAAAAAAAAAAATGTGTGGAATAGTGAGGGAGGTCTAAATGTTTCTGTTACCAATTAGTGGATGTCAACCAAACTGAGAGAAAGAAGGAGAAATTGAAGGGATACTATTCTCATCCTTGAGCCTCAAAGAACCACCACGTTCCTGTTTCTGATGCAATCAGATTATACGTTAGAAGGAGAAAGCTCACTCTACGTGAGATCCCGACAAATGAGTGTGTACAAGGGAACCTTGGAGGAAGAAAGCCTTCTGGTGGATTGGCTGCATTTATGCAACATGCTTGTGTGGAAGACACAGTGTGCATTGTATGAGAACAGTGATAATAATGGGTTCCTGAGGTGTGTAAATCAGAGAAAATTGAATCAAAAAGTTAAATACACATGTGTAGATCCACATACCACACTACAGCACTCCAAGACGAAGCTGCAGGTAACTGAGTGATTGCAGCAAGGAGTCAGTATTTATATTGTCAGAGCCCATAAAGAGAATGACCTTAGACCAGTAGTTTCCAGCCTCCCAAATACCATCACACTTTATCACAGCTTCTCAGGTGATGTCATGTCGTGACCCTCTCTAACAATAAAATCGTTTTTGTTGCTACTTCATAATTATAAATTTGATAGTGTTATAAATCAAAATATAAACATGTGATATTCAGGAGCATCTTAAATAGCCCCTGTTAAAGGGGTCTTCATACTCCACTCAAAGAGGTTGTAAACCAGAGATTGAGAACCACTGCCTTAGTTAGACCCCTAACACAATACTTTCCGGAGTGAGGCTCCCCGGTAGGGTGAAGAAAAGGCTCTCCTTGCTGCTATTCATAACCAGCAAGCTACCCTGTATCCCACTCTTGAATTTGCCCCACCTGCATTCCCTCCTTGACCTACCCAGGAATCTGCTCTCATAATTGAAGTACAGCTTGAACAGCTGATGACTGAAACTGCATACCCGTTCCTTCTAAGACTGCCACTGACTCAGAGAGCGAGGTTAACTTGTCAATACAACTCCAGCCAACTCTCCAGCACGATGTGAATATAATAATTACTGTATATTGATTTGGGTAAATGAACCTCCTGTTATAGCCATCGATCTGTTGATCTAATTTGATCAAAAATACATACAGTCCCTTGGAGAAATTCTTTGACACAAAATGAGATTTTCCTGACTTAACAAAAGGAGAAATTTATAAACACCAATATAGTTCACTGCGTCCTTAATTCCACAGATATTTATTAAGTGTGCAGAGCAGATAAAGTAATCTCTTTTTCTCCTGTTGGTTGTAATCATTCACAGCTGCTTGAAAATAGCTCATTTCCCCCAAATAAATGAACGAACATTATGTGTTGCTTTTTTTGATAACCTGCAATTTTATTTACAGATATTCTTCACTCCATGGTCAAATTGGTGATCAACAGAACACATTAAAATTCTCTCAGATAAAAATTTTATGGATCCCAGGACCAGTTATTGAAGTCAGTGTCCACATTAAGATTCTCTCAATAGAAACAGAAATAGCCACAGGTGATTCAACTCTCAAACACCTTCCCGTAAAACATTAAAAAATAAATTGTGTGTCTTTCCTCAAACATGTTCATGCATAAATGAAGAATAAAATATCACTAAAGATTGAGTTAAAATGAAAGGCAGACAGTCCTAGCTACTCTCATCCCCATCCGACTGCAAATGGCGCCATGTCTGATCTTCTCTGCCCTGACGCTTACCTGCATGCCATTGAATAATCTGTCCTCTTACTGGAAATAAAGACTATTGTGTGTCAGACCTATACCAAGTTTAAAGATGTGGAAGCCTTCTGTTTTGTTTTGTTCCAAATCAACCTAGTTGATATATTCTTGCAAATGTGTCATAACCCCTTTTTCTATTGTTGTCATTGTGGAGATCAATATTTATGAGCCAATAAAAATTTAAAGATTCTGAAGAATGGAAGATAGTCATAGCGAATTCGTTATCTCTACTAGAAATGCCATGATTTCTCTGTAGAAGTTGTAAGGGCAGAGACTCACAACTGATCAAACTTCTCACAGTAACAAGGTTGTTAATTATTAAGCCCTAAAGAATATATATTCTTGCAATGGAGTAATATATATATATATATATATATATATATATATATATATATATATATGTATATATACAGACTCGGGGGACCATCATGGAAGAAGGGTAAAAAAAAAAATCTATGAGCTGAAAGATTTTGGAAAGTGTGTCAAACTCTGACTTCGGAACACAGAATGGATGTCATAATCAGGAATACACAGCATCTGTGGCAACCTACGTAAGTGCTACACACACACACACACACACATATGAGAGGGGGGAGGGATGGAGGGAGGGGAGGGGGGAAGGGAGAGAGAGAGGAAGAGAGTAAGCCAGAGTGGAAGAGGGCTGAGAAAGGGCAATGGAGGAGGATGATCACAATATACACACATGTAATTGGTCATAAAATATTGTAAATGAAAATACAGTTTTATTAGAACCAGAGAGGTATTAGGTCACTATGCTATGAAGAAAATAAGGCAAAGCTATGTAATTTTACAATAAAGGAAACAAGGACAGATAGAAACACATCAAACTGGGAACTGGGAAGCTTAGGACATAACCACAATCCTGTTGATAACCATGCATTCACTGGGCTGCACAGTGCTTATTAATTATAATGANACAGTTTTATTAGAACCAGAGAGGTATTAGGTCACTATGCTATGAAGAAAATAAGGCAAAGCTATGTAATTTTACAATAAAGGAAACAAGGACAGATAGAAACACATCAAACTGGGAACTGGGAAGCTTAGGACATAACCACAATCCTGTTGATAACCATGCATTCACTGGGCTGCACAGTGCTTATTAATTATAATGAGCTAAATTAATGTTAACTGCATTCAATATAATAACATTAGCTCATACTATCTGCCAAGTGGTGTGAATGCTGTACTGACTCACATATAAAATAGCTAGAAATATTCCATTTTCAAATGAGAGGGTGTCAGAACAAAGATTGGGGAAAGTTACATCAACATTAGAAAACTATGTCCTCTGTGTGAATAATGACATGGGCCTTCTATATGTGTCCTTTGTAAACAACGCAATGGAGAAGCTGCCACTAGACAGTCTTGTGCATAGACAGCTTTGTAACTGGCTACTATAAACACACTAATTTTACAAACATGAATGTACAATGGGTGAAGTAAAACCAGATACAAATACATTTCACCTGACTTAAAACTGCAAATGTGATGGATGCATTGAGAAATTTTTCATACTAAAATATAGGTACTCTACAAGCTTGGAATGAATGCATCCTGATAGTTTAAGGGTATGCACTAAAGTCTTATCAATCCTTCTGCTTGAGTTGCTCCACATGGAGGTCCATGAGTCTCCAAACTGTAAAATATTCACCAATAGAGTTGACCCTCTGCTCGGAGTCCTGTTCCCAGCACTGACTCTCCCACCCACCATCATTACAGTACCTTGTTCATGGTGGATGAACAAGCTCTACCAATAAAGCCCACAGTTGAGAATACCTATTCTGTTTCAGCAACGTGACATATATTTACTGAGATCATCAGACTCCCAAGCCAGTAGAGTTACTAAGTCAGCTCATTTATGATCATGGACCCTGCCTTCCTTGCAATTTATAACGTCTCATCATTTAGGAGCTCTGGAAGCAAGGTCTTGACCATCTAGATCAGGGATTCTGGGGGTAGGGATATTGTGGAGAACTACAAGTTGAGCAGGAACAAAAAATGTTATTAAAGAAATCAGAAAGTAAGGAAAGACTAGAAACCTTTCCTCATCTGGATTTTGCACAACAAAAGGAGTGTACTAAGAGAAACCTACAATATACACACATGAAAAATGGAGATAATAAGTAGATGTCCTAGCCCAGTGCTTTGGGATATTTCTATCATCTCACTACCTAACTCCCACTGGGTGAGTGTTTGCACTTTCTTAGTTAATTCTCCATATTTCTATATCTAATCATGTGTTCCCTGGTCCAATTCTTTGCCATGGTATGCAAGAACCTGGGGAGTTCTGTAGGGACTTCAGAACTCAGATCTACACCTATAAAAAGAATAGTAAAACTTAGCAGCAGTTCAATATGCTTTTGAGCTGGGATTTAAATAGAAATCAGTTACAGAGCCCAAGTCCGTTTCATTCTTTCCATTTAGACATCAATTCAATACACATAACTTGAAGTTCTGCCATTTATCTAAGCACTTTTCATTTGCTTCTGGCAGGGCGGAGGGAGGGTATAGGGGACTATCGAGATAACATTTGAAATATAAATAAAGAAAATATCTAATTTAAAAAAAAGAAAGTGAAAAGAGGCACTAAGGATTGCCTCTATGTGACCTGCTTGCATGTTTGTAACCTCATGTCTAATTGCAACCATGTCTAAAAAGAGAGTCCCTGGTGGACACAATTTCAGGTGTACTGAGAATCCATAGCTTCCCCCTTTAAACATATGATACCTCTTCTCTAACAGGACAAACCTGGGATAGGTACTAACTTGTTCATTCAAATCTGGGAAGTAGGTAGGACTCATGGGTCTAGGGAACTTTCAACTTAGGGTTAATTACTGGAGAAATTCCATGGTCTGTAGGCTTAGATTTTATTTTTTTAATCTACTTTAACAGGGTTCTTAAATGCTTCAACCTCCTTTCTAGTTCTCTGACCAGAGGTCTCAGAGAAAGAAGGTTAATACGACAAGGGGGATGTTTAGAATGGACCTGTTTAGAAGTAGTTCTTTGGGGGTGATTCCAATCTTTGTTGTCAGGATATTAGCAGTCCAGTCTAAAACATCAAACATGAATCAGTAGCGGCAGTCCAATACAATCCACAAACATCAAACATGAATTAGTAGCAGTGGCTCAATCCATAAGAAGCCTCGAGGCTCCACTGAAATGGCATGAGTCTGCAAAAGTGGTAAGAAACAGTTGGATACAACGAGATGTTTTCTGATGCATTTCTCTCTGCAAGATCATGACAAGCAAAAGTCCATGAAGAACACCAAAACGTTGCAAGGTGAACCAATCCAAAAGCATTGTTGACTTTCTGTTTTCCTTATACTGGGTTATATTTATACTCTTTCCAGACATCATGCATCTTCTCAAGTGTCTACCTCACAAAAAACATCCTCTGATGTGTCTACTTCAGTAAAACATCCTCTCATAAGACAGGTTCCAGAAAAACATCACATGACACAACTGAGTCTTCAAAGAAACCAGATCTTTTCACTTCAGTGGACCTCTCTGTAGGTTCCTAACAAATGAATGCCCAGCAGTGGACCTCTCTGTAGGTTCCTAACAAATGAATGCCCAGCAGTGGACCTCTCTGTAGGTTCCTAACAAATGAATGCCCCAGCAGTGGCAATCCCCAGATTATATCCTGCTATTGTAGTTTCCTGGACCCTAGCCTCATGCTTGGCACTCGCTCTCTTCTTTCCCTTGCAAACATGTCACCTGCATGGTGCTTTTATCCTCTAGTACACAAGTCCTGGGAATCCTTTTTCAGATGAAGGGTAAGAGGTGATAAAAGGTAACTACTATATTTTTGCAAGTGCTAAGTTGAAAGTCATTTGGAAACTCATAAGGTATCTGCCACATAAAGAGAAAGATGGTTTCTAAGAGAAGGGATGCATGAAGAGTACATACCAACACATATGTAGACTTCATGTAGAACAAAATGAGCAAGCCAGAGCAAACTGTGAACTCTGAGCTTTCACGCACTCACCTCCTTCAGTATTTATTTACAGATGACATACTTTTGTAAATTTAATATCTGAGTTTTGAAGAAACATAATTTCATTTATTTATTTATTTATTTATTTATTTTGCACCCCAATATCAGCCCTCCTCCTTACAATATAGATGCCCCCTCATAGAGATCCTGCTCCCCATTTCTCCCTCCCTTCTCCTTTGAGAATGGGGATCCCCCTCTGGGTATCCCTTTCACTAAGCCCCTCCCCCTGAGGGCACATCAAGTCACTGAAGGACTGGGAGCATCCTCTCCCACTGAGGTCACACAAGATTTCCCAGTTAAGAGCATGAGATCCACAAGTAGGCAGGCATGCAATAAATTTAGGGACAGCTCCAGTTGTTGAAGGACCTGCACGAAGAGCAATCTACTTATCTGCCACATATGTGCAGGGGACCTAAGTTAAGACCATGCTTGCCCTTTGGTTGGTGGTCCAGACTCTGGTATCCCCCAAGAGTCCAAGTTAGCTGGCTCTGTTGGTCTTCCTGTGGAATCCCTGGATAATATACTTCTTAAAGATATAGTATCAAAAGAGAAAGGAAGAAAGGGAGAAAGAGAGAGAGAGAGAGAGAGAGAGAGAGAGAGAGAAGAAGAAGNAGGAAAGGAAAGGAAAGGAAAGGAAAGGAAAGGAAAGGAAAGGAAAGGAAAGGAAAGGAAAGGAAAGGAAAGGAAAGGAAAGGAAAGGAAAGAAAAGGAGAAACTACTACTGACAACCAAATAAAAAACATATTCATCATGAAAGAATAATAGAAAGGTGGGACATGATGAGACAGGCATACAATCTCAGCACTCCTGAAACTGAGGCAGAAGGGTTTCAGTCCGGAGTCAAACTGAGAGTGATATATTAGAAAGAAAGGATAGGAGGAAGGGAAAAAAGATCTGATTGTAAAAGTAATTGATATGGCAATCACCCTCAACAGATCACAACTCAGGAAATTTCAACCACAACATAGAATTTCATAAATGGATGAAAAATATATGATGTATCAAAAAGTAAATGAAAATAGGAACCAGACCTGGTGAGAGCCATGGAAATGTCAGACAGATGAATGTAAGTGAATACGAATAGGAAGGAACACATGCTACAGGGAAAATGAAGGCAGAAGAAGGGGACCCATGAGGAAAACCCCACTCTGGAGAGATCTGTCAAAGTGAGCACCTCACAGGAAGAGACATTAGACCTACAAACCTGGAAGAGTCCAGGAAAGTGTCAAAGGCTAAGGTGAACTTGCAATGAATGTGTAGGAACAGGAGGGAGACAATAGGTTTGAGGGAGAGTTGAGAAAAAGTTTAAGACTAGCCAGTGTTCCCTAAGGCCGGCTGAAGGTGTCCATATTAAATTCATGTTTTTAAGGATTTAGTCCACATGTGAACCGAAGAAGTAATGAATCTTCAGGCTCCTTTCTGATGCTAACATCTCCTATTTTCAAAGGCTCAAGCTTGACCTTAAACTTAAGTATCAACTCTATACCTGATGAATCTACATGCTTGGGTCTTCTCTGCTATGGCTCAAAGAAGAGACTCCAATATCTCTTTCTTCCTATGAATTGACTTACAAGGTACATAAAAACAGCAAGAACAACTTTAGAATTACCCTAAACCCAGACATGAAGAAGCAATACCCAGGTGCCACAGAGAATTCAGTCCCACACTTGACAAGAGGCTTCCAGAAACACAAAGCATCACTACTATACCAGGAGGCACCCGTCAGCCTACTTCTGCCACTGAACTTGTTGTCAAACTGTTGCCAGGACAGATGCTCTGGGCAGAGTTTCTACTTTATATTCTAAGGCTGACTGCCCCCGTTAAACAGCAAACTAAGGGCTTACTACCCTCCAAGTCAGAAATGGCAAACTGAGTGACAGTCAGCTTCACAAAACTGCAGTAGGACCAAATTCAATAACCCCCACCCCTACTATCACTGCAGAGTAACAACCATTTGTACATTAGGTTCAACATCCATCCACATTAAATAATATTTGTCTTGTTTACTTGACGTTCATATATTAAGTAAATGCATGTACCTTGCCAGAAACAAATGGTAGTTACTATTGATAGTGCCACCAATGGAGGACTTTACCAATTATCAGTGCTAACAGAAAAAGAATAAATTCCATATAATTACAGAAAACTCTTGTTCTGTGCTTGTAACTGCTTACACAGCATGTGAGAAGATAAGGTCTCCACCTTGAATAGATATTATCTTTCAGTTAGCTTTAGGTTTTAGCTACTTCCAAGATGTGGAATTTGAGCTCCAGGCACAGGACTGTCAGCACTGTCAGGAAGATTAACAACAGGTATTTGAAAAGAAAACGGTCGGCAGTTAGGAGTTGTTCTTAGAGTGTGATTTATGAAGGTTCTCATGACAAGACTGTGGTTTTTGATGAGAAAACAGTACACATGTCATGAAACCAACTACATGAGAGTTTCAATAAATAAGTTACATTTGACCAGTAGATGCTATTCATAGACCTAAGCCATCCCTGAGAATAAATAGTCAAAAGGAAATACCAGCATGATAGAGAGGCAGCCCCAAGGCATATTCTAACAGCATAAACTTTTTGTGTGCCCTGTTTTATGTGTTACCTGACCCACATGTGACCCTTCATTTATATTGTACAAAAGGCATCAATTTAACAGCCTCAAGCCAAGTCCTCTAGAAAGGCACCCAGTTATTTTATTAAGTGTGGTCATAAAATAATTCATATATTAAAGATCAAAGAGTCTCATAAAACTATGTTTAAAATATAAAAGCACAGGATAAAAAAGGAGTTTAGAGTTATAGTTCACCACTATGATGAGAAGAATTGATGTCATTAAAATGGTTTAGTTCCATGGGATCCTCACTACAATATATTTAACCTGACAATGAACTAGAGTCATTAAAGACATAATACACACACAAATATATAATTTGCACAGCATTTTCTTCCTGTGGTAATTGTTGACAACTACGCCATGCTTTCATTTTTAAATATATTTCATTGGAGCTCTGTTTTTCTTGTCTGAGAGCCTATTTGAGTAATCTCCTAATTTAGGCCAATTTGGGAATGAAGTGCTTCGTCAAAGGATTTATCTGTAGTGCTCCCTATCGCAAAGTTCCCAACATCCATACAAAACCACCTTTCCCAAGCCTGTCTTTGCCTGTTCTCTCTACCACTGATTTACTCAACTGTTTTCCCTGAACTCCAGAGAAGCAGTTACAGTCCAAACCAGGCACACCTCTGGAATAACTTCATTGAGAAGATTATATCTAAACGCCAGCTATTAAGTTTCATCAAGCAAAGATTTTGCTCTCTTTCATAGAAACAGCAGGTGAGTAAGACCAGTTACTCACTGGAGAAAAACACATTAAGAAGGTTTAAACCTCAAGCAAGCATGGAGGTAGAGGCGTAGCTAGTGATAGAGGTCTAACCCATAGGACATTTCTATAGCTATAATCTAGATGATTGAAATGAACATTACTATTTTAGGTTTAACACAGAGAATTTTTGTGCCGTAAGGGTTACTTCTGAATCCCAAGTCGGTACCCAGCACCTCTGAAAAATGTCCCTACATGATATGGAGCCACATGCAACCAGATGAAAATATTTAGAACATAAGTCTTCAGCAATGGGCTCTTACCTGCTACCAATATATCAAGGTGACTGTACTTGGGCAAAAATGGGAGAAAGGGAGGAAAGTGACAGTTTTAAGAAGATTAAAAAAACCAACCAACTTTAAGGAAGATTAAAAAAAAGAGAGAGCACCAGGAGGATCATTTATAAAAAGAAGGATGTAAATTCTTAACAACTCCATTGCTTTTCCCTGGATTTTCCTGCTTTAATGAAACTGTGATTTCTGAAGTACTGAAGGCTCCTTTTTAATGTGGCCAAACTGAGGGCCAGAATATTGTTAGCCACTGGCCTCAGGAGACTATTGCTGATAGCCTAATTAGGTTACAAGAGTGTATAAATGAGTTTAGCACCCCACTTGCAGAAGGCTGAAGGGTGGGTGATTTCTGATTGTCGGATGGTTAGTACTTCCAGAACGTTCTATTTGTGAGCTCAACATACCAATATTTTTCTGCCTTCAAAATAGCACCTAAGTTATCAACAGAGACTCATTTTAATTGCCTGTTATTTTTCCTGTACCGAAGACATTAAACAAGTCTTTCAGTTTTCATTAGATGTGTGTGTGTGTGTGTGTGTGTGTGTGTGTGTGTGTGTGTGTGTGTGAGAGAGAGAGAGAGAGAGAGAGAGAGAGAGAGAGGGGGGGGGGATACAATTACTGCCAAAATTTGCACATTTCCCTGAGGTTTTAAAAGTTATCAGTCAATATGGTAACATCTCTCTTTATTTATTTAAAGTCAGTCAACCTAAGGAATTTAAAAGCAAACCAAAGCTCAAAATGATTCTTTTCTTTTTAGTTTTATGAACAAACGTTCTGCTTGCTGGCCATGTCACAGTGAAATCTGGCTAACTCGTTACTAGTTTAGGAAGGTCAAAATCTCTCATGTAGCTACAAACAAAACTTGAAAAACAAGGAGCAAGCCAGGCAGATTTTTTTAAGCTCTTTTCTTTCTCCAGTTATAGAAAGGAAATGGTAATGCATACCTCATACTGGATTTCCTCTAATTAAAGGAGATTTCAGGGAAAGCATTGCATCAAAGAGAAGTTGCTTCACAAACAGTTAAGTCTAGATGTATTAAGCCATCTGAATTTCCTGTTGTCCTATATTGGCCAATGAGAGTAGAGATTTTATTGTAATTGGATACTTCACAGAATGAGAAATATCTAGTATCAGCCAACCAGGTTGAATTGTACATTGTTTTCCACATAAGTAAGCATTGTTTCCCACTACGAAATGAGAAAGGTCTTTTTTTTTTTTTTTTTTTTTTTTTTTTTTTTTTTTTTTTTTTTTTTTTTTTTTTTTTTTTTTTTTTTTTTTTTTTTTTTTTTTTTTTTTGTATTTGAGAGTTTGGCTTGCACTTCTTTATTTTTTTTCTTCTCTTTATTAGATATTTTCTTCATTTACATTTCAAATGTTATCCAGAAATTTCCCCTTACCCTCCCCCATCCCCGCCCTGCTCCCCTACCCAACCCCTCCCACATAATGGCCCTGGCGTTCCCCTGTACTGGGGCATATAGAGTCTGTATGACCAAGGGGCCTATCCTCCCAATGATGGCCAACTAGGCCATCTTCTTCCATATATG
>LR750270.1:31334-123232 GCA_902729485.2 Mus minutoides
TATGGTCCATATTCATATGGGTATGGGGCCATTCTTTGTGGTATGAGCAGCATACAAACAGCCATGTCCCCAAAAGAGAACCCGCACTCTGTTGACAACCACCAACTGCCAATAGCTCCTTGGGCAAGGGTGAGGCCATCCTGCATTCTTTTTTTTTTTTTTTTACTAGCTTGACCTTATGCGGGTCTTGTTTAGGTAAATGCTTGCTGTGAGTTGGATGGGTAAAACAACCCTGCCATGTTTAGAAGTTAATATTTTATGATTCTTCACCCACCAACTAGCTCTTACATTCTTTCTCACTCTGGTGAAATTTCCTGAGTTTGGATGGCAAGAGACCAATAGGGATGACTCATCCATAACTGAACATGCACTTATTTATAATTAGTTCTTTGGACAGTTAGCCTCTATGTGAATGACCACCCATTGCAAAAAGAATAACAAATGATAATTAAATATGCTGTGAAGGAATCTGTAGTGTCATGTCAGAAACTCAGGGTATATTTCCAAAATTAATAAAGCCATTCATTGTTAATTCTGGCATTCACTAATTCCACCATGTTCACCCAATTCTAAAGCAAGCTTTATTAAATATTAAATACTGACCAAGAGACCACTTAAATCAGAACCATGCCCAAGAATTTCCCAGCTGAGAAGAACACTGAGCCACATGTTATTTTCCAAGAACTGCAGTTCCCAGCATTCTAAGAAGTTTCCTGGGTCCTCAGCTGGTGGGGCCTACAGCTTAATTTTGGGCATTAGAGAATGACCCTGAAATATAAAAAGTAATTGAAAATTAAATGTGTTCCTAAGATGGACTTATATAGGGAACTCTACCTAGAATGAAGTTTCTTCTGTTTAGTAAGAAACTGAGGAGAGGAATTGGCAATAGGTGCTAATTCTTTGAATCTGCATGTCTAGATGCTGAAGGTCCTTGCCCCCAGTTGGCTTTTTATCTATCAACAAAGATGCCAGCAGTCAATAGCTGGACCTGGTGCGGGACGCTTAGAGTTGTGCGGGTAGGATGCAGGGAGAATTGCAGTATTAGCAGGCAATAAAGCCATCCAACCATGTCATATTATCAGAAAGTGGCCACTGGCTACTTCTCCAAATCGACCTGGGGTAGTAGGAGAAGGTTTATGAGTGCCCAGCCATTGAGTTAGGCACAGCATTTTAAAATTAGCTGGTGCACATATGTGTGTGTGTGTGTGTGTGTGTGTGTGTGTGTGTGTGAGTGTGTGTGCATGCCTGTGTTTCATTTTTTAATAGATATTTTCTTTATTTACATTTCAAATGCTATCGCAAAAGTTACCTCAACCCTCGCCCTGCCCTGCTCCCATACCTGTCCACTCCCACTTCTTGGCCCTGGCATTACCCTGTACTGGGGCTTTAAAAGTTTGTAAGACCAAGGGGACTCTCTTCCCAATGATGGCCAACTAGGCCATCTTCTGCAACATATGTAGCTAGAGACACAAGCTCTGGGGGTATTGGTTAGTTCATATTGTTGTTCCACCTAAAGGGTTTTACACCCCTTCAGCTCCTTGGGTACTTTCTCTAGCTCCCCCATTGGGGGCCCTGTGTTCCATCCTATAGATGACTATGAGCATCCCCTTCTGTATTTGCCAGTCACTGGCATAGCCTCACTCGAGATAGTTATATCAGGGTCCTTTCAGCAAAATCTTGCTGGCATATGCAACAGTGTCTGGGTTCAGTGGATGGATCCCCAGTTGGGGTAGTCTCTAGATGGTCCATCCTTTCATTTTAGCTCCAATCTTTGTCTCTATAACTCCTTTCATGGGTGTTTTGTTCTCTATTCTAAGCAATGAAGTATCCACACTTTGGTCTTCCTTCTTGATTTTCTTTTGTTTTGTAAATTCTATCTTGGGTATTTTAAGTTTCTGGGTTAATATGCACTTATTAGTGAGTGCATATCAAATGACTTCTTTTGTGATTGGGTTACCTCACTAAGGATGATATCCTCCAGATATATCCATTTACCCAAGAATTTCATAAATTCAATGTTTTTAATAGCTGAATAGTACTCCATCCATTGTGTAAATGTAACACATTTTCTATATCCATTGCTCTATTGAAGGACATCTGGGTTCTTTCCAGCTTCCTGCTATTATAAATAAGGCTTCTATGAATATAGTGGGGCATGTGTTACTATTACCAGTTGGAACATCTTCTGGGTATATGCCCAGTAGAGGTATTGCTGGATCTTCCAGTAGTACTATGTCCAATTTACTGAGGAACCTCCAGACTGATTTCCAGAGTGGTTGTACCAGCTTGCAATCCCACAGGCAATGGAGGAGTGTTCCTCTTTCTCCATATCCTCGCCAGCATCTGCTGTAATCTGAATTTTTGATCTTAGCCATTCTGACTAGAGTGAGGTGGAATCTCAAGTTTGTTTTGATTTGCATTTCCTGATGATTAAGGATGTTGAACATTTTTTAGGTGCTTCTCTGCCATTCGGTATTCCTCACTTGAGAATTCTTTATTAGTTATTAAACTCCTTCTTAAGGTCCTCTACCAGCATCATGAAATATGATTTTGAATCCAAATCTTGCTTTTCGGGTGTCTTGGGGTATCCAGGACTGGCTGAGGTGGGAGTGCTGGGTTCTGATATTGGTGAGCAGTCTTGGTTTCGGTTGGTAAGATTCTTATGTTTGCCTTTCGCCATTTGGTAATCCCTGGAGTTAGTTGTTATAGTTGTCTCTTGCTAGAGCCTGTTCCTCCTGTGATTCTGTTAGCCTCTGTCAGCAGTCCTGGGAGTCCAGCTCTCTTCTTAGTCTCGGTGGTCAGAGTACTCTCTTCAGGCAAGCTCTCCTCTTTCAGGGAAGGTGCACAGAGGTCTGGTGTTCAGACTTGCCTCCTGGTTGAAGATGAAGGCCCAAACAGGGCCTGTCCCAGGAAATGGGTTGCCTCTGCAGTCTGTGTGCTCATCTGCACAGCCTGCTCTGTTGGTCACAGCCCTCCTGGGCTGCCACCTCTTCTCTGGTAGGGAAGGTGCCCGGATGTCTACAGCCTGAAACAGGGGTCTGTCCCAGAAGCTGTGCTACTTCTGCAGTCTGCTCCCTTACCCTCCACAGTCTGCATGCTGATCTGTGCACACTGGTCTCAGCGGGACCTGGGAGACAAGATGGCTCCCTTACCTGCTCTGGGGGACACAGCCCTCCCGTGCAGCCACCTCTCCTCTGGAGGGAAAGGTACCTGGATTTCTGCAGCCAGAAATGGGGGTCTGTCCCAGGAGCTGAGTGGCTTCTGCCTGTCCCAGAAGCTCTGTTGCTTCTGCAGTCCACTGCTCACCCTCTGCAGTCTGCAAGCTGATCTGAATTGAGAGCAATTAATGGACCTGTTTAGAAGTAGTTCCTTGGGATGATTCCAATCTCCATTTGTCCACACATGTGTTTCAATTCACAGAATTCAGCTAACTCCTGGGTGGGTGCAATAGTGCAACCAGCCAGCAGCACAAAGTGGAGTAGCCAAAAACTTGCCACAACAGAGAGGTAATACTTCACTCTCTAAATTCAGTAGAGGAGACTTTCAAGACATTATGAAAAGATAACTCTTCCATGTTTATAGCTGAAGGTAGAGTGAATTCTGTACAAGACTTAAAAACACAAAGACAAGAGAGTGCATCTCTCCTCTGAGGAGACATCCTGGAAAACATGTGTATGAAGGGAATTATCAGTGCAGTGGGAAGGGGGCCTTCTACCACTGCAGTCCCTCAGGGTTGCTAACCTGTTTCACAGAAGATGGAACACATGCAAACAGAACAAGATTGTCCTTACCAAGAGAAAGCATTACCCTTTGACCCATGATCCCCTAATTGACCAGCACTTCTATTGTAATCCTGAAAACATCAGATTTATCAACAGAGGTGGCCTATCTTCTGAAGAATGGAGGAAGTCTTCTTTCTGAGTTTTATACTTTACCCTTGTTGTGGTGTTTTCTAGAAGGGAATGCTTACTAGAGTACATAAACAGGTTTTCCTGAATGCTGGTGATATTTCATTTCTGATTGAAAAATACAAGATGTAGCTACCGTGTGAAGATGCATCAAAGTGTGCACCCTGTGATTACTGGGGTTTTTATGTTTACATTTGAACATTTAATCTGAACACTATTTGTTCTAAAATGTTATATTATGACAAAGCAGAAACCCAAATAATAAATGTCATAATGCATGGAGGAGGAGATGGAACCATTGACATATCACAAACTTCAGCTTGGCTGCCCTCTTTATTTATTATTATAGTTTTTAATCAAAAAGAAATTCCAGTGAACTGCCCTTCCATGTTTAATGCTCCATCCATTTATCAACCTACAGAGATTGTCAGCAAAACATGACTTGCCCTGGTTTATCTACAACTGTCTTAGTACATATTTTTTCCAGTACTTGAATTTAGGTTTACTATCAGCAGGAGTTCTCATATTTGATCCTATGATTTGTAACTGATAACCTCTTAAGTAAAAGAAAACATCTATATCTGAAGTAATGTTTACCCAAAGCATACAAAATTTCTTAGGATTCAATGAAAATGAAGAACCATCAGTAATATCATTATTTAAATACTACTTATCCTTATGAATATTCCTCCATTTAGAATATTAATATTTTACTTTCAAGTTCAAAAATTATTTCAAGCAACTTTATGAGTTTTTAAGGTAAGAGATTCTTTTTTATGTATATACACACTAATTTGCTTCTTCTGTTTCCAGCTTAGCAGTTATTCCTTTATTCATTTTATTTATTTCCCATAATGGGATCCTACTGAATTGAAGCATCACTTATTCTTTATTTCTTGTCAATGATGTAGCTTCCCTGGTTACAGAAGAACAAATATTATTTGATTCAATTTCAATAAATAAACTCTTTAAGACAGACAAATAAATAAATGAATTTAATTAAATGGTAGTTGCAAGCTGGGAGATTAGGAAATGTATACGTGTTCTTCACTAAATGCAGAGTTTTTGTAATTAGTGCCCCAGTGTAGGAGAATGCCAGGTCGGGGGAGCTGGAGTGGGTGGGTGGGTGGGGGAACACCCTCACAGAAGCAGAGGGAAGGGAAATGAGATAGCAGATTTTCAGAGGGGAAACCAGGAAAGGAGATAACACTTGAAATGTAAATCAAGAAAATATCTAATAAAAATTAAAAATAAAGAATGAATGAAATTTGGGTATTATTTATTATACAGCATATTATTTAGAGTTGTTATATTTTTGTATAATTCAAAATCTGTTAAGATAGTAGATCTTAAAGTAAACTTTACAATTCTTAAAAACAAGCAAATGAAAAACTATGTGCATGTGAGCTCAACTTAATTTTAACAAAAAGAATGTCCCAGTGATAGAATAGCATAAAGCAGCCTCCTGCCTGGTCTCTGTCTTCTTCCTGTGCTGGGTACTCCAGATACCATGGAGACACCATGTGCCTTGATAAGGATTAATGATCCCAGTTAGGCAGATACAGGGCACCAAAGCCTGATGATACTCACTGAGCTAGCTCAGCAGGTGGCCTTTTGATCAATACTGAAGCTGTATCCAGCAATAGCTTCAACCTGGGTTATCAGCTGAACTACCCAGGGAGACACCCTTAGTCACAAACATTCAGGCGAGCACCTCACAGATTCCTGACCACACAAACTATAAGGTAGTTAAACATTTGTCATGTTAAACTAATCGATTTTGGAGGAATTTGTTCCACAGGGCCCCATGATGAGAACACCCATCCAATTCTTGGTTATTCAGCATGATGTAGTGTATTGCCAGCCTCCTGGGAACATCTGTGGTGTTGACTCATCATTTGGGTGTTGGTCGGATTTGTTGTTGTGTTGTGTTGTGTTGTGTTGTTTTGCGCTGTTTTGTTTTGCATCCCTTGTGCATTTCTCTCTATGCTGCAGTTTGATCTTTTGAGTTTTGTTTTGTAGGCTCTCTAAAGTATTTAAAGATCGATGTTTTCATAGATGATACAAAGACTTTCCTTCTGTTAAACAATATATAGTTTGTAATTCATGTGCAGTCAGGTCTATGGGTTGTTTCTCTGTCTTGTTGCAGCTGGTATTACTCTTCAAAGAAATATCAATCCTCAGATTTTTAGTAGCGTCTTGCATTTTATTCTCAGTAGTTCAGAACTTGTTCTCTACTCAGCATTTTGGTCCACCTGTAGTTAGGCTCTTCCTAGTTATGTTATAGAGAAGGAAGTAAAAATTTCTGAGAGGATAATGAAGAGCAAGCATATCACTGTGATTAACCAAACAATGTTTGATGGGGTGAATCCTCATAAAAAAAAAGATATTCAGACAGTTTATTATGTTCTTTTAACTTTGTTGTTTTCAGAAATAGCTGTAATTCTGTATGCTGTGATATTTGGGGGACTTGTGTTTTTGGTGGTCCTTTCTAATGTTTTCTAACTTTATTTTACATGTTATCTTCTGTGATAGATTTAAAAATCACCGCATAAGCTCAGAAAAATTACACTGCCATTTCAATCTTCAAATTAACTTTAATTTGTAGCATGATTTGAAATTTATTTCAAATATTGAGTTTTTCTTACCAAGGGTATAGTACAGCTTCCTCTTCTTTCTAGTGCCTGCTTTATGACCTTCAATAAACTTCTATAGTTTTCTTTTAATAGGTTTACAAGTTGCTTGTTGTACCTAATCATAAGTATTTAATGAGCTTTCTGTCCATTCTAAATGAATCCCATTTTTCTATTACACTTTAAATCGGTCATTGCTTGTGTATAAGAAAACTATTGATTTTTCAATATTGATTTAAAAAAAAACTGGCTACTTCCTGGATGACAGTTTTTTTCATTGCTTTTTTTTTCCCTTTTGTGTGTTTGTTTGCTTGCTTGCTTGCTTTTGATTGACAATCAGTTTATCTAGTTATATGTGATTCCAAGTATTCATACTTTTGGGACATAGTCTGGTATCTCTAACACTGTTAACAAAAGGTAAGCCTTTTCTTATTTCAAACATATCGTGGGTTGTTTAGGTATTAATTTTTGTATATGACACTTCAATAAAAATCCACAGAGTATAAATATTATAGTTCTAGAGGTCAGAAACCCATGGCAGCTTCACACAGCTACAGTCCAGGAATTCACATACATTCTAAGGCAGGACGTGTGAGTCACTCATACCAAATGGGATTCCACCACTGTCAGTGTACATGCCTCAGGGGCCCTTCCCTACAACCTCCAGCATTCTGCTTCTAGCTTTCCCTTTTCCCTTTGCCTTCATCTACATCCAGGGTCCTGTCCCCCATAACCAAGCACACTCTTGCATACCATGCTCCTTAAATTCATCACAACTGGCATGCTCCTTTATCACAGTTCGCAGTAGCAGGAACCTTTTGAGAGAGGGAACATAATTAGCTTACATCCCAATTTAAAAGATTTTATGATTGTTTATGGAGTGTTCTTAGTGATTAAGGAAGATTGTTAAGCCAAGTTATAATATTTAATCCATGTTCAATATTTAGCTTAGTAAGAGATTCTCTTTTCTAAGACATTGAAAAATACTATAATGAATCAAATGATTTATTCACCCATATTGAATTGCTTAGATGTCTGCTCACTTTTCTTCTAATTTGTTGCTGTCCAATTAAATTAATTCACATGTTTCGTGATGGGAAATGCTTTTGTATCCTCATTCTATGCCTTTTGGACATAATATATTAGTCTACTAACACATTTTTAAATTAATTTGCAAATAGTTCCATTAGGATTACAGCATCTGTTTATGAGTGTTCTCTTATGTGCCATTGTTCTTTTATTTTGCTGCTAGAGTTATGTTGGACTCAGACAATGCTTTTAGGAGGGTTTTCTTTTCTTTATTTCAAGCAAAACTGCTCTGTAATCTCTGTAATGAAGTAATCTTTGTAAAAGTGCAGTTGGTCTTACTTATACAATGACTTGAGTCCCGGCATCCACTATGATGACAGAAAAGTTTCAGGTACATCTGTTGCAGGATTTTCTCTGTCCAATTACATTAGGGTAGCAGGAGGCCTGTGATTGGACAGGGAAAAGAGAAGCAGAGCTAAGAGTTACAGAGATGCAGAGTGTAGCACAGAAAGAGAGGAAGAAGACTGGAGGCAGATGTGCACCAGCATGGTTTTGACCAGCCACAGGTAGTTATGGTAGCATAAGGTTAGAATAATTGGGATAAAGCTTTTATCATTATTAATTGGTTCAGAAATTATTGTATTGGAATCTTGTAAACTGAGAAGTTATTGATGCATAAATCTGATTGGTTAATTATAAGCTTTAAGAATTTTGATTCTACTGGGTGAATGGGTGTTGTGTTGGCTGACAGTAGGATGGGTAGTATTTGCATAGCAGCAAGAGGAACTTGAAAGTTCTGGCCCTGCTGGACAGGTGACCAGTTAACACAAAGCCAGCAGGGCCAAGAGTTGCCAGCACATGTGTGGGAACATGCCAGTACCTTTTTAAATATTTCCCCCAACATACTTCCTTCATTTTCTCAGCATTTTCTATTTTCCTCAGATTCACTTGTGCCACTAGAAAATTATTCTTGCTAATGTGTTTAATGTTTATCATAAACTATCCTAAACTGGGTTCCACACTTACTAGGGTATATTTTTATATCCATACTGTTTTTGTATTCCTAATTGGTGAAATTTTGTCCAAGTGTGTCAATTTTGTGACCATTATAAGTGTCTTTTTGTACTTTTGCTGATCATTTCTGACTTTATTTATATTTTCTATTTAGCCAGTCTTGCTTTTTTTCATCCCTCCAGTATGAAAGATCAAAGTCAGAGACTGTAACATACTAAGCTCTGATTCTCTCACTAACTGCATCCCCTCGCCTGAGGTTTCTGCTTTTATATCAGTTATTTTCATTCTCTTGGTGGTTTGATGTGTGTGTGTGTGTGTGTGTGTGTGTGTGTGTGTGTGTGAGTGTGTGTGTGTGTGTGTGTATTATAGAACATCTCTTAAGTTATTCTTTTTAAGAATAATTAGGTAATCTAAATTTTTATTCAAAATATATATACTTAGACTAAAACATTTTTAGGTTAGTATTTTGATAAGATATTACTTATGATGTGTTGTCTTAAATTTATTTTGTTCCCAAAGTAGATATTAATTTCAATGTAGACATAGTCCTTGTTTTATAACTTACCAATAGGTATATTTTTTAAGGCTTACCTGTATAAATATTTTAAACTTCTGATTTTAATGAATTATATTCTGATACTACTTTTCATATGGTATAAATTCTTGTTCTATTTCTATATGCCCTATTTATTCTGGAAAAGAATTGTGTTTTCTCTCTTCAGTGTCAAATTCCATTATATCATTTATACTATATCACGTGTATTTACTGTGTACATAAATTTAACATTAAACCCAAAGCATATTATTCTGCTTCAGTATAAAAAAAACTCTTATAAATAAATAAAAATATAACATACCCAAATTAACCAGACCCAAAGATGATATGAGTTAATGATTTTATATACTGTTAGAATGAGCATTAAAAATGGAAGCCATGAAGCTTAAAATTTAAATTACACTTTCAGTGCTTAATATATTTTATGCATTTATCCACCACCAAAACACACAAAAGAAAATTCATGGCAGGATTAGAACTAGTAAGCACATTTAAAAGAAATATTAAATAAAACATAGTGTTTATAATGACCATTCAATTAAGAATAAATTGAGAAGATATTTCAGAGTGAAACAAAATATGTAATATCAATATCACATTAAAATTTATTTAAAAAATAAATGGTATTAAAAAGTTATTATAGTAAGAAAAATATATTCCATTATAAAAATACAACCTTAAAATATTTTCTCACTATGCACTGCAGTAAGTCCAGCATTTGAACATGTACTAAGATTTTGACCTCATAAAAAGGCAGCATACACCAGCTGATATGAGGCCCCTAACACCTATACAGCAGAGGATTACTAGGTTTAGACTCAGTCAGAGAAGATGCACCTAACCCTCAAGAGACTTGGGGACCCAGGGAGTGAGGAGGTCTGGTGAGGTGGGGAGTGGGGACATCCTCTTGGAAATGGGGGTGGGGTGTGGGGTGTGGAACAATCAGAGGGTGGACCTGGAGTTGGATAGGGTCTAGATTGTAAAAAAAGATTAAAAAATAAGTTTTTTTTAAGTATTA
Source organism: Mus minutoides (assembly GCA_902729485.2). Taxonomy (NCBI): domain Eukaryota; kingdom Metazoa; phylum Chordata; class Mammalia; order Rodentia; family Muridae; genus Mus; species Mus minutoides. Next base: position 41,493 of record LR750270.1, read on the forward strand.
AAAAGCATAACTAACAACAAAAAACTATGAAATTGCCAAGGAAAACCTAATGTAGAAGCTTCCTAAAAAGGTCACACACACACACACACACACACGCACGCATATGCATGCACACACATACAGAGTTTAAATGAAGTTAGAAAGGAGATAGTACCTTCCCTGGACACTATAGGCTATCAAATAAAATGTCAAATGGCAAATATGTTTCACCTCTTCAAGTGGGGTCCCATAGACCTCTGCAACATTACAGTCTATTTCCAATCTCATTCGTTACCATCCAGAAATTAAAAGTAAGGCCAAGTTGTTGAAAATAATCAAATGCTTGAGTTACAGAATATGAAAAATTTATTCTGCTTCTCAACTGGAAGACTTTTGTCTACTTTTTCTTTACTAGCTAGGTTTCATGTTGCCTGAAGATTCTCTGAATGCTACTGGAAGATGGATAATTACCAACTATATTACCCAACTGTGAACTTTGTGAGCTACAACAATGATTTGACTGGCAAGATATATCCACTGATGTAACAGTGAGGGAAATACAATGGGAATAACTGCCCACTGTTTGGATTGGATTTAAAACTCCTGGCTCATGTACAACACATACCTGTCACTATTAACTGGGATAAAATCTGTGACTGAGTAGATCCAAGGCTGTAGCAGAGAATTTAGTAGTAGTATTCTCTTAAACAGATAGAACAAAAAAAAATCTTATATTTTAAATTTTTTCTGTTATATTTGAGATTATAATATAATTTCACCTGTTTCGTTCTTTCCCCACTATGAACCCTCCTATATATCCCTCCTTGCTCTTTTAAACTTATGGCCACTTTTGTTTATTAATTGTTGTTTCATATATATATATATATATATATATATATATATATATATATATATAAGCATAAGATGTCTTACCCATTAAAGTCTAGGCTCACAACAAAAACCACAAATGCTCCTATCTCTTTATGCATATGTTAGTGCGTACTTCAACCTTCAGTGAGGAAGCTTCTTTTTTTCCAGTAGATGGTGGTTAATGCAGACATTCACAGTCAATGTGCAAAAAATAAAAGACCAGGGAGTGGTCACTTCTAAATTGTAGATATCATATGTCTTCTCAGCAATGCTCAGGTATGATCACTCAAGAACCAACTGAAAGATATTAAGGGCCATGTGAAGTAGATGGTTGCAGTGATATATATTTTTTATTAGATATTTTCTTTATTTACATTTCAAATGCTATCCCGAAAGTTCCCTATACCCTCCCCCCGCCCTGATCCCCCATCTGCCCACTCCCCCTTCCTGGCCCTGGCATTCCACTGTACTGGGGCATATAAAGTTTGTAAGACCAAGGGGCCTCTCTTCCCAGTGATGGCCTAGTCGACTAGGTCATCTTCTGCTACATATGCAGCTAGAGACATGAGCTTTGGGGGTATTGTTTAGTTCATATTGTTGTTCCACCTAAAGGGTTGTAGATGCTTTCAACTCCTTGGGTAATTTCTCTAGCTCCTCCATCGGGGGCTCTGTGTTCCATCCTATAGATGAATGTAAGCATCCCCATCTGTGTTTGCCAGGCACTAGCATAGCCTCACTCAAGATAGTTATATCAGGGTCCTTTCAGCAAAATCTTGCTGGCATATGCAATAGTGTCTGGATTTGGTGGCTGATTATGGGACGGATACCCGGGTGGGGTAATCTCTGGATGGTCCATCCTTTAGTCTTAGCTCCAATCTTTATATCTGTAACTCCTTTCATGGGTGTTTTGTTCTCTATTCTAAGAAGGAATGAAGTATGCATACTGCAGTGATATATTTGAATATATGATTTGAATATATAAGCTCACAGTGGCCGGCGGAATAAGCACAAGATTAAGCCAACTACATTCTTACAATAGATTGCAGAGGAACTCAAAGTCTCAAGCCACCTGCAGACCTACTGGCAGCTGATGGCTGTTGTGGGAAGGAAGGGTCAGTTTTCCTCCAGAATGTGGCCTGAAATGCTACCCATACAGCAGTAGATGGCCCCACTGCAATATATATAGGCAGCTCATAAAGTTGAGTGGGTGGGGCAAGAAAGTACACACATGAACTTGGAAGGGAACTAAATTAGTGGAGGGATAGGGGAGAATTTGGAAGGGAAGGTATTGAAATTAGATGTGTTCCAAACACATATGCATGTATGAATATTACGAAAAGCACTTTAAATTATTTTAATAAAAATAACGTAACACATTTTTAATTCCTAAAATATCTGAGAGAATAAACTATAAATGGTTTATTTGTAAATTTTCAATTTTTTGAAACAAAGACAAAACAAGATAAAAATCCTACATGTTAGTAATTTGTAGTAAGTATCCACAGTTAAGTAATTAATCACTCTATTATTTAGGGTTTCTGTTGCTGTGACTAAACACTATGACCAAAAAACCTTGAGGATAAAAGAGTTTATTTCATTTCTACTTCCATATCAACAGTTTATTATCAAAGGGCAGAACCTGGAATTCAGAGCTGATACAGAGGCAGTGAAGGAGTGCTGCTTACTACACTGACCATTGTAGATTGCTCAGCCTGCTTTAGTTTAGATCCCAGGACCACCAACCAGGAGTAGCTATGTCTACAGTGAGCTGGGATCTCCAACCCTGATCATCAATCAGAAAAATGGACCATAATAGACTTGCCCAGAGGGGTATTTTCTTAATTGAAATTTTCAGTCTCCAAACAATTCTGACTTTCATCAAGTTGACATAAAAGCAGCCAACAAAATCACTAAAATGGGTAACAAAAGCAATGTTTACACATTACTCCTATTTTACTCAATGTTGTATTGTGGGTGTTATTTAATGACAATAGAACAGGTAAGAAAAAGTGGAGTTTTTGGAACGCTGGGGCGGGGGTTGGTGGGAAGACAAAAAAGACATGGAGAAAAGACAAAGATAAGCCCAGAGTTGCTGAGAAGAACCTGCTGCTATAGCTCAGTTGTTGCTTAAGCAGGAGAAGTTGAATTACATGGGGATCACTGGCATAACATCCAAAAGTTGCCTTATTATCTGTTACTCCAGTACTGGCCAGGAGAGACCAATGGATTCCAGAAGCTCCCCAACCAGCCAGGCTAATCAGAAGAGTGAGCTTCTGGTTCAGTGAAAAGACACTTCTAGAAAACATATACAGGACTGAAAGTGATAAAGGACATCACTTCAATGAAAATCTTTAGCTTCTACATGTGTCTTCACAGGAGTATCTCCCAAACAATACATACATATATATATATGCATAAAACACACACACATGCACACAGCACACACACACACACACACACACGCACGCACATGCATGCATGCAGCACACACACATACATACACACATACACACAGTAAAATATTTGTAGGTGTGAATTTTCTGAAATTTGACTTTATAGAATAATAGCTCTCTGGCAAGAGTGGGAGAGAAATAAGAAAGGGTGTGGGGGAGTAATTACAAGGTCTTGTATACATGTAAAAATAAAATTTGTTAATAAAAAAAAGAATTTGGAAATTAAAACCCCAACATCTTTATGTTGAATAATAATATAAATGCAATTTCAAGAGCAACAAATGAAAACAGTGAGGTTAATATGAAAAGCAGCCAACCTCACTTTAACAAGAGTCATTCAAATTAAAAACTGAAGATAATAATTTTGCTTTTAATTTTAGGAGAACAGAAAAACTTGATATTGTAGCAAAGAAAAGACTTTACCCCCACTCTGAATGTTGAAGTAAAGGAATTCACAATAGAAGCATTTAATTGGAGAAAGGCTACACAATTTTATTACCTGGAATAAGAGAACAATTTTTGAGACACGAATAAATGACATCCTTCGTGTTTGTGCCAATTATTACCAGTTGTCACAAGTAACCCATTCTCACCTCCTTCCCAGACTCTTTTTAAGAAGCAAAGAAAAGTATGTTTCAAAAACTTTAGCTAATACTCCATATGTGCATGGAGTTGTACAATCATGCATTATATCGCAGATGCTCTGTAAAGTAGGGAGGGTGAAGGAGCAGGTCCTCTTTCATTTCCCCTCAAGTTCCAAAACTCCATCAATTTCATATCTTGTATGCCTGAGGAACAAGTGCCATGGGAACACCTCCACCCGGTGTGACTGCTAGCTTAGAGTGGACCCTGGACCCTTGGACCACAGATGCCTAGGCCTTTGTATGGTGACTGAGGAAACCTATTCCTGGGTAATCATTTTGAGCAGGAATCTCCTTCAACAGTTTAAGCTCTCTATCAAATAAATAAATTACATTATCAAAGTTAGTTTAAGGCCAAGCAGAGTAATTCAGTGAGAAGGTGAGAGAAGCCAGATTGAATCAGTCACCTTGGAGATGAGTTTGAGCCAGAACAGATTAATTGAACCAGTCAACCCGTTTTCAGAAGGAACTAGAAAGTGTGAACGAATTTGGCAGCAAGCCTCTGAGATGACAATTACAATAGGCAAATAATAGCCACTTTAACAGGGGCCTTCACTGGGGGTGATTTTTCTACTAGAATACCATTTTCATTGTCCCAGTACAGAGTACATGTTTGTTTTTAATTATGGTGATCACCTTAACAATTACTGATGAGTTATCATACATAATCTCATTGTTATAACCTCACAACTGTTCACTAAATGGCGCAGTTTTCTTCATCTTTTTGCACTACATCTTGTTCTTTCTCACCATGACCTGAATGAGAAAACTGAGTTGTATTGATGGCCTGAACCTGAACACTATATTCTCTACCAAACAACCTATATCTTTAAATTTATATGCATTTCATGCATATTCTTAGGCCATAGGCAGAATAAAATTTGAGGGTTTTTTGCTAGAATGTTATATAAATGACCCCTTGCCCAGTTTACAGCGATGTCCTAGTTCTTCTACATTAAATACACCAGAGCTGGGCCTCTGGTGTCCTTGTTTCTCTCTTCATTCTTCTCTTCTAAGCCTCCACTACAATGGGCCACTGAACTCTACTTAACTTCCTCAAGGGTTGTTCTAGGCCACACTTCTAAAAAGGTTACTGCGGTCTACCCACAAACCAATTCTAAAGGCTTAAGAAAGACTGGACAAAACTTGTCACCAACAGAACAATTTTTCATGAACTGACACCTCCAGAATAAAATAAATCTCCTTATAGGTATTATGATACTAACAAGCTGATTGAAATGGCTGGTAGTAACAAAGTAACTTCCACCCCTCATTATGATGGCATCAGAGGAGCTCATACAGAAAAATAGAATGTGAACCATTATCCAGAGGTAAAAAAGGCTTCCCTAAAACTTCCAGTGTCGGTGAGTCCTACATAGGGAGAGTAGTAAGGGACCCTTTCTTTTTCTACCCAGGGATTCTGAAATATCTCCTCTACTCAGCAGCAAATAGATCAGCAGCTGTAACTCCTGAATGCTGGTGAAATGCAGTCTTACAATAGTAACTTTTGTTTGTCTGTAATAATTGCCTCAGAGGCTTACAGCCTTTGTTTCCTAACCTAGGCTTTGTCCTGGAAGCTTCTAGCCTCTATACAGTCAGACCTAGGTCCAGAATGATTTCAGCCTCTGAGACTTACACTTCTGAATAAGATCAGCCCTTCCTACTTCTCTCTGCGCTCTGGCTGAATTCTTGTTGGCTCATCCAAACAGTGAGAACAAAGTAGCCCCTCCCTGGCTCCATCAACATGGCATTATAGGGGCTCTCCTGACACAGAACATTTACATAATATCCAAAGTCTTACGTTATCATATATATATATATATATATATATATATATATATATATATATATATATATATTATATATATCCCCAAATATATTGACAGCAAACATGCTTGGAACAAGTGAAATAAAATGAAAACAACTCAGTAAATAAAGGTTTAAAAAGAACCAAATAAAAATTTTAAATATAAAAATTAAAATTTCAAATCAGCAGTACAAACACTCAATACCAGAATAAAGAGAACAGAGAGAACAAAGAATCAGTAACTTTGAAAAACAACATGAAAATTACTCAGTTTGAACAATAGAAAGACAAACAGTTAGAAAAATAGAAACTTGGGAAAGTATAGAAAGAGATGAATGAATGTTTTTACAATAGGTGATTGTTATGAGTTATTGGCATCCCAAGGGGAGAAGAGGTAAAGGATGGGGTTCTAATATTTTCTAAAAGACACCTTCCCATACAATAGAAAAGTTAGCAAAGCCCACTTAGAGGAAACTTAAGGAATGCATACTAATGTGTACCAAGAATTCTGGAGAAGTATAAACAAAGAAAGTTTTTGGGAGTAACACAAGATAAATGATCCATAAGTGATCAATAAATGATCCATAATGGGGAAAGGGAGTTTGCTAACACCAAATTTATCAAAATAATTAAGAGCAGCCAGAAATGTCCTATCTTACAAACCCAGAAAGAAAGAAATCCATGATCTTTGACCCATCAAAAGCTTTTAGGAAAGAAGGGAAATCAAGACTTCCTCAAATAAACACTAAAAGAACATGTTGTAAATGAATCTCCTCTGCCAGACACAAAGATAAGTCACGTACATGAAAGTGATAAAAGTATTGTTCAAATATTAAGGATAACAGTAGAAAGGGGGAACATACAACACAAACTGAATAAAAATCAAAACACAGTGAACACAACAGACCTTGATTCTGACCTTGAGTTTTACATATTAGGTTGAAGGTTGAAACAAAACCCAAAACATAGAGTTATCTACTGTGGCTGTTAATACATGCAGAGGGACTCTGGTGATTATCTGATATATAAGGACCAATAGAGGAACTCAAAGACTAGAAGCTGTTAACAGGCTAGCAGCACTGGATCCTTATATGCTGGAAGAGTTCTATACTCTGATAGCTGTAAATATGTGTTTGCAAAATCTGGAATCACTTAAAAGACAAGCATCAAGGCATACCTATGAGGATTTTCTTGACTATGTTACCCTCTGGTGATGCCTGTGAGAGATTATCTTGATGCGGTTAAATGAGGTAGAAGCCCTACTCTAGAGGAGGGCAGGACCATTTCCTGAGCTTGGACTTCATACTGAATAAAAAGAAGAAAGCTGTCTGAGCACCAACATTCATCACGGTCATAGTCGACAGTACCTATGTCCTATCATCAAATGCTTCAAACTTCTAACACTATGATACTCTCACTACAGTACAATACGCACTTTAACAGGGAGCCAGGATAAACCCCTTCCTTAATACACTGCTTTTGCAAAATATTTCATAGCGAGGAAAACATGAAACAACAACAAATATATATATATATATATATATATATATATATATATATATATATATATACATATTTTCTTGTTTTGATATTGAATAATAAATAAAATGTCCACCTTTGAAGATTTGTGATGGAAGCTAGTCTTCTAACATGCCTCTTCAATTTCTATTAGATGTATAAATTAAAATGTATAATCAAAAACTTTTAATTAAAAACTTTTAATAAAAATTTAAAGTACTAATTCTAGATATAAAAAAAAAAAAAACACAACAACTGGTATGTCAACCAAGTTATTTCCAGCCTACTCCCAGCACACACCTCTAAAGTGTCTCATGCCCTAATGTTACTGCTATGACCAATATTTAAGATACACCAAAACTCACTGTCACCTCTGCATTCTCCATGATTATCTCACATCAAGCCAAGCTTCCTGTCTCCCACATTGAGTCTTTGAGAATGAGTTCCTTTCTCTGAAATCCTCCAGATGGCTTCTCATACATAGAAACCTAAAACTCAAAGTCTTTTGCATGATCTTTCCTATTCACATTTCCAAATAGAAAGAAACTAAACTCCTGAAATTTTAATTAGTAAAAGAATGAAGACCATTAACTCCATAACACTTTAACTTCTGTTAAAAGCATCCTGATCACAAGGAAGTATATGACACAGCTACATGTATGAGCACCCCAGCAACTACAGGAAACAGGGTAAGAAATCCTGCCTGGTATAATTTGCAAATAGAAACTATGCTTTTACCTTGTATGCAAAGCATGGTACAGCTTTCCACATCCTGCATGAGTCATAGCAACAGAGATCCTAATCATTTCACAAATACATGTGTTCCATCTAATAGTTGTAGTTTCCAGATCTTAAGACCGAGTAATATAAATGATATTTATTAATGAAAATAGTCCTAACCCATGTTCAACCTACAAGACTATTGAATTTTAAGCCTCCATATAGTATGCCTTGTTCATCCTGAAGCAATTGTAACTCAGCGAGTAGAAGATTTATTTCTACCTATGCAATCACAGATAAAACATCTCATTCTTAAATTTCTGAACCATCGAATTGCTGCTAAGATGGGCAACAACAGACACACTGCCAGGTTTCAAATAAAAATGATGTCGCTGTCTGAGTATCATCAATAGAAGCAAAATAATTTGTTCAGGGAACTTGCTTCTAGACTCCAGGTAGTAATCAAATACTAATATAATTTTTCCCGCTTAATAACAGGCAGTGTCCACCAACACATACCTTAATTCCAATGTTCTTGCTCACGCCACACATTTTCAATGACTATGGGGACTGAAGAGTTGTGCATATTTGATGAGTAGACAGAGGGGAAAAAACCTCCTCTCATGGTCAGTAAACAAACTGAAAGAGAATGGCTTTCCAGCATGCTGAAGATTCTGACAGATCATTAATCCAAGGAAAATCTCTCCAAACTTACTGATGCGTGGATTCCATTTTCAAATTTCTCATTAGTTCCTCTTTATGGGTTAAATGCTGATGTTCACGAGTGAATGCACACAGCTTCAGCTGATGGGTGTAATTGGGTTGTAATGGATTTTAGCTGCTGTTCCTTCTGATCTAGCCAATTTGAAATGCAGTATCAATGTATTCTCCATCTCTGGGTAGGGAATGAGAAATTGAAACCTACAAGATGAAATTTATCAACTTTCATAAAGTCAGCTTCAGCCATCATAAAACTGTTAAAGTTCTCATTATCATTCTACTGCGGTTATTTCTTGAACTCTGGTCTGACAGTCAAAATATTAAAGTGTGTTTGGAGTAAGTAGAGTTGATCCTTCAATATTCTGTCTGTCCTCAACATTGATTTAGGTGCTGTAAATATTACCAAGTAAAGATGACATTAACACAGCAAAATTTAACACCAGAAACATAAAATGACAAGAAAAGATTTACAGGTTGTGAAACCTTCTGCAATTTTATATTTAAAACGTGATTTGCAGCTACACCAGGTTTGATAACAAAGATTACATGTTTCAAAGTCTCAGAAATTGCTTTTCTGGCATATTCTGGTGTCTCTTGGGTCTGAAATCTCTAGTGATAAATGGAGGACACGGTCTGGAGAAAACCCTAGGAGTTGTTAGATGTCAGTGTTGCCCTTCATTTTCTCCACCTTTCCACGAGTGTTTTGCAAGTCACAAGTAAGTCCTTTGATTCTGTATTCATGAGCACTGTATGTCAGCGAGATACAGAATCTAATTGACCTCAAACAGACTGAACTTGCCTTTTATCTTTAATAGTGTGAAAGTGGAAGATATGGTAAAGCAGCTATTTTATTAAGAATGTTCAGCCAGAGGTGTCATGGGAAAACAATTCTCTATTTCTACCAGCCTTAAATCCTTCCTCTAAATTCATGCAGAATTTCAAGGTTCTCATACAATTCTCAAGTTTTTTTTTTTTTAATAATGCAAAGAACACTGTAAAACACCAGCAGACATTACATATCATTTGTTTTATTCTACAGAGGCATCTTGTCATTGATCAATTTTGAGTACATATATACTAGGTGAAAGACTGAGGAAGATGCATAGTTTAGTCCCATGCCACCTTCGAATTTATGCAAAATGCTCTATGTGTTGTGCCTCTTCAGCTACAAAGGGCATCTGATTCTGGAGTTTATACCTGCTTGGAAATGAGAAGAATTAATATCTTATTTGCTTTTCATAAATAATGGTAATTAACACATATATTCCATTTAGCATCTTCAAAACACTTGACAAACATTAAGTAATTAATTAATTAAACAGAAGACTGTGATGAGCTTAATTGGGATCTCTCCAAGAAAGTGCAATACTTCTTGGGTTGTGTAGGTTTTGAAATAACAAGAATAACCTTTCTTGTGATATTTGACTGCCAGTTTGAGCACGGAAAGTACCTGAGTGCTTGGCAATTAGATGTTTTCTAAAAGGTCAATTGGATTTTTTGTAACCTCCAAAATGAAATGATCTCTCTCTCTCTCTCTCTCTCTCTCTCTCTCTCTCTCTTTCTCTCTCTCTCTCCATTCTCTTCCTCCATCCGTGCTCACTTTGTTACCATGTCTTCTTCTTTGTTTTCTACACGTGAACACACATTCACATAGAAGAACAAGTCTAGAACAAATCTTAGAACAAATAGTTTTGTCAACATAGATCATTTTATTCATTTTATTGTATAAACATCTAATCAAACATACATGTCAAAACAGTATTTTGAAGAAAAATAATTGGATTTATTCCTATAAATCAGTAGTAAAGCCAGATATTATTTTCCATGAAGACAATACCTTGATTTCCTGATCCACAAGAAAAAAATGAAGTCACAGTAATATGTAATGTGCCAACAAGCAGCTCCTAATTGACAGGACATAAACTCTGAGTTATTTCATTACTTACATTTGTAACTGCCTTTTGGGTTGAATACAGAGTAATTCTTCTTAATGGAAATCGTCTCATCTTAAACATGGCAAAGTTCATGGAAAAATTTCAATAAACTTTCATGGGGCTATACAAACACATACACAGGTACACACATACACATATGCATATACAAATATTTCACACACTATTGAGAAATGAGTTTACTAACCTGACTCTTTGAAGAAGTTCAACAAGAAAGATAAGCTCTGCAAAGCTGTTTTTGATCTAAAATATTTCCCTCTAAATATAAAAAAGTACTTTCAAAGGACATATAGAATAAGTCTAAAATATATTTACGAATAGTTTTTAATCCAATTAGAGCATAAAGTTCTGAATCACATTTTGTAGACCATGTACATAAAAAAATAACTCAATACTAAATATTCGTTAGTTACGTTTTATTTAAGTCAATGTTGACTTATCACTCATTGCATTATTTACATGTCAAAAAATGATATTAGCCATTTCTGAAAATCAACTCTACTGCCTGAAAAATAAGGAATCATGATTGTATTTAAATAATTAAAATAAAAATATAATTCCCTAATTTCATAAAAGTATCTGCTCTATCTGATCCCTTTCTCTGTCTTGAGAATGGTTTCCATCATACAGGAATTGTTTCCTCAGTTGGGGTACATCAAGATTTGTTCGCATAACTGCCTTCACATACACAGCCGTGAAATAATAGCTTCACTATTATGCCCATATCATGTAGATAAGATGGGAATAACCTTAATAACAAATTCATACACTAAATTCATTATGTGAAAAATTCAACTCAATTTGCTTTTGATTTTTATAAATATCAAAACAGTTCTATGATGGTTTGTTTTGAGTTCCATGATGAATCATCTTTAAAATGAACAATATAAAAATGATGTACTCTTTAACAGGGTGTCTACATATGTAACATACTTGAAGAGATTTTGAAGATCAAGTGACACAAATAGTTCATCTCACTCTTAAATATACACGTAGATTTTCATCATGAAAGTGTGGTAATATAAAAAGATATTCCAAAAACACGAGGTTAAAAGTAAGCAATAGCTACATAGATATCAATTAAAACAAACTTTAAGTAAATATAAAAACTATACAGAAAGGATGGGAAGGCTTTCTATAATGTCAAATGATTAATTCAGCAAAAGCATGCAACAGTGGTAACTATATATGCAACGAACACATTACTGACCCAATATATGAAATAATTATGAACAACATCAGCACTAAGAAAGAAATATATTTAACTGAAAAGATATCTGGGAACTTTAGTCTTCCACCTCGACCAATGAATAAATTATCCAAGTGTGAGTTAAATTATACTATAATCTGCCACCATTGAGATGTTCCACATCCTTCTTAAGGGTATATATCCCAGATTCACCCAACTTACTATCACCAACAAATCCTATCTATGCCACATCTACTCTTTCCCCCCAGTCAGATCCCTCACGTGCATTCCCAGGGGCTAGCCTGCTCCCTTCTATGCAGCACCTAACCTTTCCTCACAGATCTCCCAAATCTTTTTCCAGAGGCTGCCCAGGTAAGTCTCCCTGACTATCCTCATCTATTCAGCAATGTCAACCTACCAGAACAGATCTAGCCCAGGTCCCACATTCAATTCTCCAGATTTATCTGACTACCACTGTCTGTATGTGGGTTTCTGCCACATTAATTCCAACATTTTCACCTAAACAAACCTACGTCAACATTTTAGCCTTGAACCAGGAGACATAATCTCTACACTTGTCCCAGTCTCCTTTGCCCACCTGACATCATCCCACCTAAACAATTTCAAAACTTTAGACCCAACCTGCTCCCATATTCTCTTTTCTGCCCTAACCTGACCTAACTATATCAAACTTAGAACTAGCTAAGTCTCTACAAGCTCAGATCTTATTGTAACAACACAAACAATATGAGATCAAACCAGTATCTTCTCTCTAAAACTCACCAATTCTGTACAAATGTTTGGCAATGATAATCACCTCAACAAACCCAGGATATGGGATTTTAAAAGAACTATAAACACTCTTAAAGAATTCAAGTTGCTTAAAGAAGGCACACATACACACACAAAAGCTTAATGAAATTAAGGAGAAAGGGCTTATGAAGAATAATTGCCTGAATGATGCCAAGAAACTACAAACATAAAGTTCAGGAAAATGATGATCTAGAACTGAGAATAGAATTGAATAAGGAGACAGAAACAATGAAGACACCTAAAACTGAAATGAAGGCAGAAATTGAAAGCCAAATAACTCAACTAGCAGGGGGAAGGGGGGAAGATAGGGGGGGTTGGAATGGAAACTAGGAAAGGGGAATAATATTTGAAATGTAAATATAGAAAATAGCTAATAAAAAAGAAAAAAAACTCAAAGGAAAACTCTCCATAGAATTAATGAAGTAGAAAATAGAGTATAAAAACTCCAAGATAAACTAGGGTTTCTAGACTGAATAATCAAGGAATATGAAAAATAAATTAAAGAAAGGAAAGAAAGATATAAGAAATGTGGGAAACTAGAAAAATGACCAAATCTAAATATAGGCATAGATGAGAGAGAAAAATCATAAGTAGACGGCAAAGATCATATTATCACCAAACAACATCATGAAAGAAAGTTTCCCTAATTTAAAGAAAGGCCCACCCATATAAAACCAACAAGCACACAGAACACAAAATAGATAAGTTCAGAAAAGAACATCTTTATGACATATCATGGTTAAAACACTAACTATACATGACAAAGAGAAAACTGCAAGAGTAAAACCCAAGTAACACGTAAAGGGAAACCCATTACAATAACACTTATCTGGATATTTTGAAAAAGTCACTAAACATGATTTTGATATTCTCAATACACACACAAAAAATGATAATTGTTTAAACATTACTGATATGCCAATTAGCCTAATCTGATCAATATACAGTTTATATTTATATCTAAATGCCACACAGCACCTGATAAATATGTCTAATTATTTTCAACTAAGAATCTAAAACTTATATTTTAGAAAGCTAAAACTAATAAATAAAGTTGAGATGGATAAACAGAGTTAGAGATAATGGGAAGAAGGCAAGGGCTGCCTTACATTGAGTGCAGACTTCCATCATACAAAAATGATATGAACTTAACAATGTCATCATTCCTCGTCAGGAAATTAAGCAAGAAAACACAAGGCAAAGGAAAAAAGAATCGAGGGACGACCATGAGTTGGTATATGTTTTATTTTTAAAATGTTTGTGGGTATGTGTGTATTTGTATGCATGTGTGTGTCTGTGTGTGTCTATGGGTGTCTGTGTGAAAGGTGTTGGTGTATAAATCAAAGAATTTTGTAAAGTCAGTTTTCTCCTTTCAAGGGTTCTGAGGACCAAACTCAAGTTTCCATGTTTGCACAGCCAAGTACCTTTACAGGCTAAGCCATCTTGTTTTCTCTTGTTTTTATTTCTAGCTATCAAATACTTTAGACCTACACATGAAACTATTGAGAGAACAGTAGGGGAATTAGGATTAGAACACTGAGAATGTTAGTACTATTGCAAATAAGACATTGCATACTTTCCCTTTTTATTGTCGTTCTATGTCAGAAGTGATTCTCTTCATTGTAACTTTTCTTTTGATCATTTATTAGAGCCTGTCTGACTTTGTAACCCATTGGTTTTTCATCCCTGGGAAGTCTGCATTGTAGTGAGTCAGGTTCTTGTTTTTGTTATTGTTGATGATGATGGTAGTGGCGGTGGTGACGGCTAAGATATGTTTGGTTTTTTTTTTTTTCTACTCCTGTCTTTTGTGTGATTTAAAACTGCCTGGCCTAATTACCCCATTTCAGCCAATACTATGTCTGAATATCTTTATGTAACTATCATGACAATCAGAGTCTCTAGTACCACCTCAACAGCAGCTCCAAGATAGGCATCGGCACAAAATTACACAACAAGAACATTCTGCATTGAACTCTTTTAAAATGCTCCTCAGCTCTAAACCTGATTACGGAAAATTAATCAACTCTTTGAAATAGCAGTGGGATATTTTTCCCTTCAGTTAAGAAAAATGATCGAAAGGAATAGAGCTGATCTTTCTATATATTTAGAGAACAAACCTGAAAGGAGAAGCCAGCATCAGAGAATCCTTTACTCTTCTTACAACGTTTCTACTTGATTTATGGACAACCTCTGTTTGTCTGGTGAAAAAAAAAAAGAAAGAAAATAATAGACAGAAAATATTATGAGAAGGAATAAGAAGAATAGCTATTGGAATTCCTTTCTGTCTCTCCAAAGTAACAGAGCATCCATAGGAAGAGACCTTCTCAGGGACCCTAGTAGACAAGTCATTTTGCTCAAAGCACGTTTGCCACCACTTAACTAAACATTCATTTTATTAGCATTTAGCTAAACCAATAAATCATTTCAATTCTGATAAACAAACTGCTCTTCTTTGTTTTTGTGTGTGTGTGTGTGTGTGTGTGTGTGTGTGTGTGTGTGTGTGTATTCACAGACAGATTTTTATTATTCTAAATCTTCAGCCATGACACTCATTCCCTGAGGTACTTAAATATATGTATATGGTATGCATATATCTAGATTTCAAAAACAATTCCTTAATTATTCAAGAGAAATGGTGAACTCATGGAAAGTCATAAGCAAGGGTACTTACCCTGGTACTGTAGGTTGAACCTATTACTTTACCCGTGGTACCTTAAGATATGATAGATGATAGGATAAATGTTTACAGAAAAAGGTTAGAGATTATATTTGCAAACTGTTAGAGAATTCTCACAAACATCACCTACAAAAATATCCTGTACTCCTAGGACTCTTTTTTAATGTAGATGGTACATGAAGTCAGTAATGTGAATTTATTGTTTTATCGCATCTTATAAAGGTTAAGCAAAATAGAGTGCAGTAAAGTGAGAGTGGGAATATCAGGATCTGCCTCAAACGAGAGAAAATGCAAACATGGCCTTGAAGAAACTAAGCCAAGATCCACTTTGCATATGGATGGAACAAAACTATAGACAGCAAGAAGGTTGTGGCCTCTTACATATAGAGGCCACACATGAGAAGGTCTATATGCTGAAGAACCACACATAGCATTTGTGCCAGGTAGGGAGCATAGCAACCATAAAGTGCTGGATCCAGGAGACTCAAGCAGGTTCATGAGAAAGAATGGGGGCACAGAGTGGAGAGGGGAGTCAGCACGGTAGCTGGAGGAGATATAGCAAGTTGCACAGAGGTGTAAGAGAAAGGAATGGCAATGCTGTCCATTGAGATGGCTTTTAAATGAGGATTCATAGTTTGAAACCATATTTGGAAACCAAAGACTAACAAACAGGTATGGAGAATGGTCCCTGGCTCATGATCACTTGTAGTTTCTCACAAATACTAAGGATCCCATAGGATCAAGAGGCAGTGTGATAGGGTAAAGCCAGCACCTCATTTTCTATCTGACAGATCTGTGTTGAACACTGGTAGCATCTAAGCATGTAGAATATTCTGTTAATTCTTTCTTTTTGTCCTTAGTTTCCATCTGTTTTTTTTTTCTTTCGGTTCTTTCTTCTTTCTGCCTTTCTATCTCTCTATTATCTTCCTTTAATTTATTTACTCATTCCTTTTTCTTTCAAAGCTGTTGTCTAAACTTGGGGCCCTATATACCAGGCAAACACTGCCTTTCACTCCTGAGCCACCTGTGGCCGGCCTTCTGGTTTATTGCATAGAGTTTCAGTACTCAGAAAGTTGTTTTCATTAACTTACACTTAGTGGCTTATGGTTGAGCAAATTTGCCAACTTGGATTTACCCCTTCCTAGGAATACTAGTTACTAAAGAGACCAAAAATAGAGTCTTACTCTGAGATGTAAGCACCTACCATTTTGTAATCTAGACTGGAAATCTACAAATCCTTTCTAAAAATGCCTGGTTGTTTATCTTCTAGACATAGTGGGCCACTTAGTGTATGTCAGAACTGTGAATTTTTTAAATTATGGTACAAAAGCATCCACAGAAGACCTGAGGCAAATGAGTATGGCTATATTTCAATAAAACTTAATATACACAAGCAGAGAGGACTATGCCTAACCCATTTTTCATTGGCTGGCCTAGAGCAGCCTGAGTCAGCAGACTTTCTGGGATGCTGAAGGTGTCCTTGTCTATGTTGTAAATACAGCAGCCAAAAGCATGCGGACAGTGTACTCTAGATCTATGACTAACATGCCTCTAAGGAGCTACATTTCCAATTTCATTTCATTTCATTTATATATCCAAGTGGTGCCAATGATTATATTATTGACCAATTGTGGCCTAAAGGAAAAGCTAGGAATAGGAAAGTACAAAGACTATATTAAAAATGCTTAAAGTCATATTGACACAGGTGAGAATCAACTAGTTCTGATAAGGAATTTACAAGGCTTTATACACAAAGTGGCATTTGAGATAAGTCTTGAAAAATGTGTAAACTTTAGCTTTTGTTCTAGCATTGTAGGTAAAACCAAAGCAGACATATCTGAGAAATACTTTATAATTAGAGCTACATCTTTTGTATTATACAATTTTCCAAGAGTCCCCTGTCTTAGTGGAAGAAATGGAGGCTTTAGAAATACTGACATGAATTGAAGTTTTCTGTATGTAAATCAGGATGAACCTCTTGACCATTCTCAGTCTCAGTTTTCTCATCTTTCAAATGTACAACGCAACACTGGTCACTTCTGTCACTTACTGCAATCAAGGATGATTCAGTTATAGTACTTGGGATAATAAACTTAGGATCCAGTTTCTGAGCCTCCTACTGTCTGCCATGAAATCTCTTCTTAAGACAAACTACTGAAACACTTGGAATGGCAGTTCTAAACAGAAACTGCCATCTTGAGAGATTCTTGGTCTCAAAGGTGTTTGACCAACAATTCAATTATAGTTCCTAGTCAGGTTTCTAGTTTTGACATGAAATATGTTCAAACTTCACTTTAGTTTATCAATAATCTTTAAAAGTTATATCTATCTGTGTAAACATTATTCAGTGTGCCATAAACTAGAGCAATGAATTTTGATATTTAGAGGCATTATTTAAAACAAAGCAGACATGCCTTCTCAGGACTCTTATCTTTAGCTTCTCTTCACATGGATTTGTGATAAGTCCTGTCCTTTCTAAGAGTTAATTTGTTTTGCCAAGGCAAAGCAATAAATTATGCAAATATAAGTTAAATCAGTCAGTGGCATGTCTAACTCTACCTTGTTTCACCATACAAATGAACACAGGTCTCTAGAGATATGATTTTCTTACTGCAACAAAAACCATAGTACAATGTCACAAGTAAGTATATGGTTTTATTTCATTTTTATTCTAGAAGTATTTTAGCTAAATAGCAAGCACTGTAGAAAATAGGTATGCTAAAAGGTAAGGGTTATTCTATGCTTGACATAATTCATACCTTTCTACCCATTTTGCGGTTTCTCCTATTAAACAGAATTCTCTACACTAAGGTATCCTTAAGGAATTCCTCTTTCTGGGTGTATGTGATAGAAAAGTTACAATTATCATAAAACTTGAGATTATTTCACACTAAAACATGAATTGTAAACAGAAAGAGAAACTGCTTAGCCCATGTAGCACACCAATATTATTAGGCAGTCTCTTCTCAATCCTGACATCTAATCTCCATCAGAGATGGTATACTTCAGTATTGCTGCATCTATCTCATGGTAGCTTTATTGTCCATGGAATATGACTGAGCACAAACCACCATGTCAGGGGAAGGAAGACTATTGTGGTGGTTTGAATATGCTTGACCCAGGGAGGGCCATGAATAGGAGGTATGGCCTTTTTGAAGTAGGCCTGACCTTGTTAGAGGGAGTATATCAGTGTGAGGGTGAACTTTAAGACCATGAGACCATCCTCCTAGGCTCCTGGAAGTCATTCTTCTCCTAGTGCTTTCAGAACAAGAGGTAGAACTCTCAGCCTGCCCAGTGCCATGCCTGCCTGGATGCTTCCATGTTTCCCACCATAATGATAATGAACTAAACCTCTGAACCTGTAAGCAAGGCTCAATTAAATGTCCTTTATAAGAGTTGCTGTGGTCATGGTGTCTCTTCCCAGCAATGAAACCCTAAGACAATTATCAAAGCCAAGACGCAGTAACAAAAGAAGGCTATCAGTTTTGAGGATGGATTCCTCCACTCTATTCACTTGAACTGGAATTAGCCATGTAATCCCACATCAACATCAACCTCCAGTGAACTTTCTCACACTCAGAGTCACTAGCTCGCATACAGGGCTACATTTTCCTCTCCTCCATCCCAAGGGGAATTTTAGAAGCATGCAAAAGGAAAGTGACATTGAGACATCTGTGCCATGTTATTTACTTAAATACTGAGTTGTTCTATTCAGTCTATTCATTTGGTATTAGTGGCTAAACCTTGGTTCAAAGAACTGAAGTTTCTTAGCCCAGTTTGATGCTGAGGGACTGGAAAGCAGTGTTTAGCATCTGTGCCTAAGATACTGAAGTTCAGTTCTTACTCCACTGCATGGAATGCTTCCTTCAGATGGTCTTCTTCCTGAATTCTATAGCTTTCAAAAGTTTGTTTTATTTCTAAGAAAAATATAATAGTTTATATTCTTCTTGTGTCAGAGTCTCTTCTCTTAAGCAATTAGAATGCTTTAGCATACTAAACATACCAAATTCATAAATCCCATACTAGTGTGGTGTTCCAGAATGAGCTCTGCTTCTACAATGGCCTCCCACCAACATACTTGGCTTATATTTTGTTCCTTTTTCACAAGTGCAATCTTGTTACTTGTGTTAGTCCAACTCTATGAAGATTTCCTACAGAACATCCTTCATTGGCCTGTACGAAGAGTCCGCACAGAGTGCTTCAAAGCTGAATGAGCCTTTCAAAAGGTTCATAGCAACTGTATGTTTCCAAATAGAATATACATGATGTCATGTAGGTGAACATGACATAAAATTGCTTCACCATCCCTGGTGTGGCAATGGGTAGAACTTCCTTCTCAACTACAGGTATTAGAAGGACCTAGTCAGTCCATCTTGGGTTGAGTTTAAGAAATGGCCTCCCTAAATATTCTGAATTATGTTATGTGCAGTGTCTGGCTTATTGATAAGCTGACACAACTCAGTGTTTCCAAGGAGGCCTGACTGTTATGACACCATTGTATTCATCTCCCCCAACGATTTTGCTACATTTTGTCTGAGTTCACAATCTTCACACGCACTTATACATCACAGTTTAGGAAGCTTTGCTTCCTCTGTAAGAGCTGAGAATAAAACTTTAAAGCAAAGCATCTCCGTGGGGTGTCTAGCATCACTTAGGAATGAGTAATCTGAGGCCGCCAGGAAACATTACTTGATCATCACTTTGAATTTTCCTTTTTTCCTTGGTTTCATCTCATTAAGTATTTCTTTTATCCCCTCATACCACGCCACTCTGTTGTTCTCCCTTCTGGCTGTCTTATATCTTTCAAATATTTGACAAGCTGTGCATTTTGATTGATCTATCTTTTTTTCTGTTCCTTCTCCCCCAAGTGCTAACTTCTATCTTCAATGGATTCCTGACTATTGTTCTTTGAGATTAAATCAATGAAAATTACAAACGCCAAAGAATTCACTAACAGCTACTTTAACACTTTCCTCATTTCTCACAGACTCTTTTCCCCCTCATCTTATCAAGTTTGTTCCAAGAGTACCGTATACCTTAATTAAATTATTACAATTCTTTTGAGGTTTATGAATAAATCTTCATTTGTTTCCTTTATTAGTACTGGATCTGCTTTTGTTAATTGTGTAAATGGTCCCCATAGGCAGAAAAGCAATATAACGCAAATGAAGCAGGCCTGTTTGTTAAGCATAGTCAATTTGATTAACATCGCCATCAATATGATGAATGGAAGTATTTTGGAACAAGTTGCCCAGTGACTTGAAATTGACAATATAATATGTGTGCCATTAGGACGAGAACAATAAATTCAACAATGCACTATAGTATTTATTGGTTTGGGACACTCCTTCGTTTAGGACAAAATAATGATCTTTGCATTTACATAGACCCATTCATTCTTAGATTCCGTGCTCATAAATAAACTTCATCATCTTATTGTTTAAATGATGTGAACAATTAGTGGGTCTCATCAGGACTGAAGGAGTAAAGTGGTTATTCAAGTGTGTAGACCTAGGATTTAACGTGGTAGTAATTGATTACCCTGGCTAGCTAACATTATGTAGTTAATAAGGAAGGATTTATAGTGAATATAAATAAATGTCTATGGAAAACACTTAAAATGCAAACCAAGAAATTATAAACTCCCACTTTCTGTGTTTCAGCCAGATGGTTACCAATGCTTATCAGTGTATAAATGTCTGATTAACAAATTTCTTGTGATGATGTGTACAAAAAAAAATGTACCTAAGGATTGAATTATGATGGCTAAAACCAGAAAATCTTCCAAAAGGCTAATTTTCATTACTACTACAATTGCAATCTTGCAAATAAAGATTGCATGTTACAGAAGTAGAAATGAAAGTATTTAAGGGGTTTGTTCTGTGTTTTCCCAGGGGTTGCTGCTTTGTGTGTGGCTTCCCTTTTTCTTTTTGCACAAAGTTACAACCATCTTGTTTACTGAAGAATAGGTAATTTATAAGGAAAAAATCCCATTAAAGAAAACATCAATAAAAGGGAGAAGGATGAGGAGAAAAGAGTCTACCGTAAGATATTTACTTACCTGAAAATGAAACCAGTACAAATGTGAGACAGAAGCAGGGATATACAAGCATCTGTTCTATGTGAAAGAAAATAGCTGTGTTAAGAGTCATCTATAGAACTCCAATATGAACTGTCTTTTTCTACAAAAAGAGATGCTGGTTCATAGACTACCATGTTCATGCAAGCCTGTACCAGGTCAGCCTCTTCAATAGCTTCCCTTCATCCAAATTTTGTTAATAACAGACAAAATTCTTAGGAAATCTATATTTTTATTTATCATTTTAATTAGTCAGATTCTATTTTTCATCTTTATACTTTCTGAAGAAACTGCCACATATTTCTTTTCTATTTTGTTTTTTTGTTTGTTGGTTTGTTTGTTTGTTTGTTTGTTTGGGGGGTATTTTGCTTTGTTTTGATGAGCTAGTAAGGTATAGGCAATGTAGCGCATAGAATCTTAATTTTTAAGGGATCTAGAATAAGTTTACTTTTAAAAAGAAACTCCATTGTAGAGTTGTAAAAAAAAGAAAGAAATGGTGCCAGGTTAAAAACTCTCAGAGGTATACAAAACTTTTAATATAAAGACAAATTACATAGTAATGTAGAATGAGCATCTTTAGAGAAAATAGAAGTTTTAAAGTTATGTGGGGGGAAAAGGCAATGTAAATCAAATACTGTAATTTTCTTTTGAAAAATCATAGTGTCCAAGGAATTTTTTTATAGATTCAATGGAGAAACAAGACTATGAAGTCAGTGTTTTCTTTTCTACTCATGAAACTTATGAGTTATGTCAGGTTCTTCCAGATCTGTCTTATTAGGGTTCACATTAAATAACATAATTCTATAAGAAAAGTGAACTTCAGACAACATATAACATTTCCCCTGCTCTATACTCTACTCTTCATCTTCTATTCCCCAGCCACAAACCTTAAAATCCACTCATCTCTTTACTGTCCCCAGATGTTTTAAGGTTGGACCATACATGACTCGGTGCCTTTCTCAGAATGCCTTACAGTTAGATCAAACATGACTATGGTTACTTTTTAATTATTTTTATTTTTTGAGATTATAACACGATTACATCATTTCCCCCTTCACTGTCTGTCTCCCAAGGCGTTCTTGAAATCCTTTTGCTTTCTTTCAGACCTATGGCATCTTTTCATTAGTTATTACTTCATGTATATATATATGGATATGCATATATATTCCTAAATACATAATTATAACATGCTCCATCTGTATAATGCTATCTGTATGCATGTTTTAGGGATGACCATCTGGTAATGGATAGTCAGTTGCTGTGCTCTTCTAGGTATGACTCCCCTCAGCACTCCTTAGTTACCTGTGGGTTTCTGGGTAGGGTTGAGCGAGGCTTTGGGGATTTAGCATATCTGTGGCTGTTGTCTTTGTTCAGTTCACATTCTAGGCAATGTCGTCAGTGAGTTTTGTAAGTGCAGTTTCTAACATTGCTAGGGTATCACTAGGAGAAACAATCTAACAGCAAACTCTCAGATCCAATCTCGCAATCTTTCTACCCCTTTCTTCCACAGTGTTCCTTAGTCTAAGGTTTGGGACAAATGGTTAGTTTGTATTGTAGATGCATCCATTAGGACTGGTGGCCACAACTCTAAGTTTTGATTAATTGTGGTTTTCTGCAGTGATCTACCATCAGTTTCAAAATCCAACCAAACCAAACAAACAAAAACCAACTTATCTGTGGGAATAAGGACAAATATTTAAAATGTAGTTCAGGATTGTGCTGGTTTAGTAAAATGGTGGATGTAGGCTCTCTTCCAAGTGTCATGACTTCACTAGCCTTGGGCATTAGGCTAGGTTTCCAGTTCTAAGCATCACTTCCCTCTTGGTGATTTGTTGTCGTCGCTGTTCACGGGCTACTTAGCTGGATATTACTATTGGTTGGTTCCCTCTTTTGGAAACTGATATGTCTACTTTGACACGGGGAATAGAGGCAATTTGAACCAACATCACTGTGTCTTAAATTATGTGAGGAAGGCATAAAGGAAATAAAAGTGATGAGGATATGGTGCTCCACTGAGAGGACGTCTTTAGAAGTTAATATTGCAGACTGCATCAGGATGGTTGGCTTTTCAATGCATCCACGCTGTTTTGAAGGAACTGGGCATCATCACTGTATTATCCCCTACCACACACACTTAATACCATCCTTGAACAGGGAATTCAGATCCCTTAGGGACAAGGATGCCCTGTGGGTAGATAAGGAGAGGGGTCAGTAACCCTGGGACCCTTCTTTACATTATTTCCTTTCTCCCTCTGCAATAGCTTTCACACAGGAAATTTCAATGAATGAAGAGTCCCTTGCCACCTCATCAGCCATCTGGTCCTTGCCCAGTCTGGGCTTCTTGCCTTTTTTGCCTCAGGAAGGATTCTGGGACTGTGACCTTTGCGCTTCTTTTTTCTCATCAGCTCATTCTCAGAAACTTCTTCTGTCAGTGCACAGGCTTGTCTCTTCATTTCCAATGTGCCCCTTACAAAAATATCTACTGACCCTGACCTTTGAAAAGAGCAAAAAGAAGTTTTTACTTTGAACCAATAGACAGTAGATGAAAACTCCTTGGTCTCTGTGGACCCCAAGGATGCTAAAATTTCCAAGGTGCATCTCTTCTCTTTTGGTGTGTGAAGCCCCGTGCTTCTTAAACAACTGGAACTAGGTAACCCATGGTGAGAAGCTACAGGACCCTTAGGGTGTAGATCACAGGTGTGTATGAGGTGAAAAACTTTCCTCTCAACCAAATTCTACTGGGCAGAAATACCCCTTAAGAATTTCTCCCTTTGTTCAGGAATGATTATTTAACTTAACAATTTAGCTTCAGAGCACAGTTTAAAGAAATCTGTTTACTGCCCATGTTCTTTCCTTTTTTTAAGAAAATACACCTTTTTCTCCCCAATATCCCAATATGACAAAAAAATCACCTCATAAGAAATCTGACTAGTTTCAATATTGTATTTATGAATGATTTATGCTAAATTATTTAAAATTACAACACACACAAAGAAATCATATATAAATTAAAGAAGGTGTTAATGGCACCTTTCCTTTCAAGATCAGTGAGAGACTTTGATGCAATATGTAATTAGCAGAAATACAGCAAAGGTAGCTTATTTACATGGGGTAGAAACCACATACAGAAAGAATCTCCTCATTATCTTTGTGTGTGTGTGTGTGTGTGTGTGTGTGTGTGTGTGTGTGTGTGTTTTAATTAACGATCCCCAGTCCTACTGATTCTGGAGATGTTTAACACAATAGTCATCCATTAGAAATACTCTGTACTTATCACATCTTGAAGATGGACTTATCAGCTCTTTCTCCCAACCACACATCCTAGATTAATATGCATTGTGAGCCAAGTTATTTGACAGGTTCAGAGGGTTGAACAGTGCAGCGATAACATTGCAAATCTTAAGAGAATTAGTTAAAAAGTAGAAAGGCTGCATGTCTGCACTAAGTCCCCATCAATAGCTCAGCTTGAATGAATACAAATGCTATTTTTTTGCAGGTACATAAAAGAAGAAGAGAAAAGATAAGAGAGCCGTTTTCTACCCGTTAACATACCCTGCGTCATCCCTATCTCCATGCCTTTCCATGCCCTTCACAACAGCTTCTTCGTTTAGCTCCAATGGGTGGGCTACACTTGGGTATTGAAAATGCCTCCTAAAGAAACAATAAGCTTTCCATTTGGAGGTTTCCAACAACACTGATCCAATACACATTGGGTAGATGGCCCATTTCGGTTCTTACTGGGCAGGTGGCAAGACATTTTTCCTCTGGGTCTGTGTTGTTTCTCTAACTCGATGGCTCCATCTGTCCTTGCTGTGGAGTTGCCTGGGCAACGGCAGGGCATGTAGAGACAAGTAGCTTACAGGCTCTTCTTCTCCCTCTCCATCTCTGCTACCACATGGGTAACATTTTCCCCACTCAGAATCTCAGTCCACATCCCACATATGCATGACCTGTCCAGTACCCCTTCAAGTATCCACAATGCAGAGTAGTGCCCACAGACTTCAAGGGAAAGACCAAGCTGGCATAGTAAGAAGGAGGTAAGAAACAAGGACAGCCTTGGTCAGAGGCATCCTGATACTTGATGTCACCTGCACAGTTTTATGGGCCTCCAAAGTATTTTTGCTATTGTCACTTGCCAAAGAGTGATGCTGGTTTTGTTCTTATGAAAAGTTCAAGGTAAAAGCAGCAATGTTTGTTAGAGCCGAAAATGTTGTACATTTGGCCCTTGGGAAGGAAGAGCTTTGACATCTGCCATATACTGCAGAACTAAACCATGGGATAAATTGTGCTTCCTTTTAAATGCTTACATTCCTTCCTGATTTTCAAGTAGAACCTCTACTCCCATATCTACTCCCGTATCTACTCCCATATCTACTCCCATATCATGATCCACACTGTCACTTTCTTTGATTGTTGCACCATATCAGTAAAAGATAGCAACTTCTCCATAAATGGGAGTCTTCAGAACCTGCCAACATGTTAAGATTAATGCCTAAGATATATGGCAGGTGGAGGTTAATCCAGCTCATGAAATAAATGTTTCAATTAAGATTTATTTTCTCTCTCTCCAGTTTTGACTTTGGTGAGACTTCTTACCTGAAACACACGTTGCCAAATAGTTGATATGTGTGCCAGGTAGACACAACAATTGTTCTGGATTTAGAGGTGAGGAACAGCCATCAGTGGAGAACTCTTGGGAATAAATGTAACCTGTGGTCATCAGGTCTAGTCCAAGTGCAGTGGAAGACTTAGACTTAGACCATTAAAACATGGATAACTTATCACAATGAGCACAGATACTATTCAAGACAGGAAAAAGCATGAGCTCAGATTTAGAGATATGAAAGGTTAAGTCAGTGAGAAGGAAGACCTAAAATATGTTATGTGGAGTAAGGGGTGAGTGTTTAAGTGGATTGGGAGCAAATGTCATAGGGTTTGCTAGAACCAGAAGAGTTCAATGCTCTTAGTGAGTGCTACATAATTTCTATAGTATCATAAAAGAGAAAAAAATTCATAGGCAATAAAGCTACTGTGCGTGTCTTGGGCACATTAAGTTGTAGTCATAGTTTGTTTGAACCTTCAGTAGAAATACTTGCATTCCTGCTAACAGAGGCAGAGTTGTTCTTTACTGTTTTGAATGTTGCACAAACCTCAAGATTGTTGACTAGGATCCTGTATCACAAAACATCCAGGGAAGGAGAAAGAGGAGAGTCAGAGAATCTCTTGGGTAAGTTTCTGGTGCTGTGGTAAAGTCCATGTCTACAAGTAACTCAAAGAGAAAGGGGTTTATTTGGCTTATATTTTCTTTTTTTTTTCCAATATTTTTATTAGATATTTTCTTAATTTACATTTCAAATGCTATCCCGAAAGTTCCCTCCCCCCTCCTCCCGCCCTGTTCCCCTGCCCACCCACTCCCACTTCTTGGTCCTGGTGTTCCCCTGTATTTGGGTATATAAAGATTGCAATACCAAGGGGCCTCTCCTCCCAATGATGGCCAACTAGACCATCTTCTGCTACATGTGGAGCTAGAGACACAAGTTCTGTGGGTTCTGGTTAGTTCATATTGTTGTGCTTCTTCTAGGGTTGCAGACCCCTTCAGCTCCTGTGGTTCTATCTCTAGCTTCTCCATTGTGGGCCCTGTGTTCCATCATATAGATGACTTTGAGCATCCACTTCTGTACGAGACAGCTATATCAGGGTCCCTTAAGTAGACACTTGCTGTCCTATGCAATAGTGTCTGAGTTTAGTGACTGATTTTGGGATGGATCCCCCCTGGTGGGGTAGTCTCTGTATGGTCCNAATTTCATAAATTCATTTTTTAATAGCAGAATAGTACTCCATTATGTAAATGTACCACATTTTATGTATCCATTCCTCTGTTGAGGGACATCTATTTCATGGCACAGTCCATCATGAAAAAACTCAGTGCATGAACCTGGAGGCAAGAACTGAAGCAGAGACCACGGAGGAAAGTTGCGGCTTACTGACTTATTTCTTACGGTTTGCTCAGCCTAATGTCATAGACCACCCAGGACAACTTGCCCAGGGAAGGCACAGACCCAAAACAAGCTAGAACCTCCCTCCCATATTACCCATTAATCAAGAAAATACCCTATAGACTTGCCTCCAAGCAACCTGATGGAGGTGTTTCCTCAACTGCAGTTCCTTCTTACAAGATAATTCTTTTTTTTATTAGATATTTTCTTAATTTACATTTAAAATGCTATCCCGAAAGTTCCATGTACCCTCCCCCTGCACTGCTCCCCTACCAACCCTCTCCCACTTCTTGGTCCTGGCGTTCCCTGTATTAGGGCATATAAAGTTTGCAATACCGAGGGGCCTCTCTTCCCAATGATGACCAACTAGGCCATCTTCTGCTACATATGCAGCTAGAGACATGAGCTCTGGGGGTTCTGATTAGTTCATATTGTTGTTCCACCTATAAGGTTGCAGACCCTTTCAGCTCCTTGGGTAATTTCTCTAGCTTCTCCATTGGGAGCCCTGTGTTCCATCCTATAGATGACTGTGAGCATCCACTTATGTATTTGCCAGGCACTGGCATAGCCTCATACGAGACAGCTATATCAGGGTCCCTTCAGCAAACTCTTGCTATCCTATGCAATAGTGTCTGAGTTTGGTGACTGATTATGGGATGGATCTCCGAGTGGGGTAGCCTCTGGATAGTCCATCCTTTCATCTTAGCTCTAAACTTTGTCTCTGTAACTCACAAGATAATTCTTGTGTATGTCAAGTTGACAGAAAGTAATGAAGACAAAGAAGATGAGCTAATGTCACCTAGCTCATCAGAATGCTTCCGTGTTGACAAATCATGGTGCACTCGAAGAGGAAGAGGAACAACTTTGGGCCATGTTGTATTTCCTGATAGTCCCCTATTTTCTTTTCATGTAGCCTGTTCTCTCTACAATATGCCATCCACTTTCATGAGCATTAAGTAAACACAGTCGTACAGTCCTCTGTATGAGCCGGAGCAGCGTTAGATGGAGGATGTGGAACCAAGGTAAACAATCCTCATGGAGAAAAGACCCCAGGCAGCTTTCCTCAAATTAAAATGGCAGGGTTTTCAAGGGGATAAATTATGTTAGTGATGTCCTGCTTTAATCAGTAAGAGAAGCCATCTACATTAAACCATTGGCTGAGGAATAGAAAAGGCAAATGTGATATATACACCCAGCAGTATACAATTCATCTATATAAAGAATGAAATCCTGTCAGTTATGAAAATGTGCATGGAATTTGGCATTTTTATATTAGAGGAAATATATCACTCGTGGAAAACATTGTATGATCTCGTATGCAAGTAAAAAAACAAAAAGGTTGATCTCAATGAAGTTGACCAGGGAATGGTGAGATTACCAAAGAGAAGAGTAAGAACAGGTGAATCAAGGGGCATTATGTTGTCAGCGTCAGGCCATCAGGTACGGTCAGTGAGTGATGCTACATAATGCCAATGGACTATATATTTCCAAGAGCTTGGGAAGAGCTCTTAATAAGGAAATAGAAATGCTTGCCATGATTTAAACCTTATGCAATGTTTGAACCGATTACATGATACTAAATAAAACTGTACAATTGCATGTATCAATAAAACAAAATCTATGAAAAACTACAAGACCTTGACACCCCCCACCCCTAGTGGTTGCAAGCCAGCCTGATGGTTTCCTGGGGTCAGTTAAAAGCCTTCACAAAATGAGAACAAAGAAGGCTAACTAGAGAGTGGGGGAAACTTAGAAAAAGATCCACATGGGAAGAATTTATCTAGCAATGACAAGTCCTGTGAAGATGATGTGAGCTTGCCAGACACTTTTATGATCTTTCCTTCAGTCTGGCTTATGTGCTTTCAGCGGGAGGAAGCTGCTTGATGGGAAGGCAGCCTTGAAATCAATTGACAGCGAGGAAAGCTTTAACAGCACCAGCAGCCACAGGACACTGGGCCACAGAGAGATTTGTTGTAGGGCAGAGATGACAGCTATATAACAACATCTTATTGATATGGGCTTCCTGAGCATAGATGGGAGAAAAAAGAATGGGTACTCTGTTTGCAGCATAAGGTAGGGATTTGATGGAACAGACCAGGCTAGCTGTAAAGTAGTGTAAGAGCAGAAATGACATGATGTGGCCTAGGGAAGAGAGACAAGGTCAGATGAGGACTGTGTTTGGTACAATGCTTTTCCTTTGCTGCCATTTTAACCTGTCCCATCCCGCTCAAGTCACAATTATCCATTCATCTTCTTCCCATATGAGACATGTATGCATGTGTAACAGCAGAGTGGCTTTACAGACAAAGCATGATCATTATGAAGCAACCTGTGATGAAGTTATCTTCTGGCTCAGGTGGAACCCACAGGGACGACTGCACTGCTCAGACTCGTGCTGCTCATAATAAGTTTTTAATAATTTAAATAAAATCCAACTGTATATTACCCAAAGATTGTACCAACTTATTTGCTATTTGAGGGTGGGGCATTGTAGAATAATTGGTGTTATGATGAAAGTAGGAAGATGTGAGCACAAATATGTGGAGAATCCTCTCTGGGGAAGTACATGCACCAACATCCTGGTGACTCAGCAGCCAACTATGTGAAGAGTGTTATTCAAATGGATGGGACAGCTTTGAGTTGTAGGGTGAGCCCAGGATAGCCCTTGGAATAAACAGACTTCAGTGCCATGGGTACATTAGAAGAGTCTTTGTTGCTCTAAGGAAAGAAGCAACAAGTGATGAAGAGGTGAAGAGGTAAGATCAACTAAACTATGACGTACAGTAAGAGGGTAAAGCAGTTTACACATTAGAGTGGGTGGTAAACTTATATTGGACTGTGAAGTACATTCAACCTCAGAAAATCTTCAAATTGCAGAGTTTAGCAGATGAATATACAGGTATTGATAGCTGGTGAGATGAAAAGAGAATTTCCCATTTCTAATTCTAATTTGGGGGCCCTAAGGGGGTACCAGGCAAAAACCCATTAAAGAGGTGACTGTTGGGTTAGTTTGCTAAATGCCTTAATATCTGAGCCCATAGAAGCATATATGCTAAATAATTAGCAGGGAATAAAATAAGGAGGGTGCAGGATAACAGATGGTAGTTATGGTAAGAAAAACATGACAGGGAAATTAAGAGAGACAATAATTCAAATATTTAAAAAATTAGATGTATTTATTTGGTTTATGTATGTGAGTACACTGTCGTTCTTTTCAGATACACCAGTGGAGGGCATCAAATTCCATCACAGATGGTTGTGAGATACCATGTTATGCCTGGGAATTGAACTCAGGACGTCTGGAAGAATAGTCAGTGATCTTAACCCCTAAGTCATTTCTCCAGGCCCAGAAAATTTGAATATTAAATATCAAATCCAAATAGCAAATGCATAATTTCAGTGAAATAGAAACAGGGTTAATACGTGTAGGACACCTATGTTGGATATATACACAGAGTTCATACTGTGACCACCGGACACAACACACATGTACACTCACACTCACAGGAGTTTCACTGATCAAGACTGGAGTGAGCATAATATGATCCAATCAGACCATACATTTTCAAAATGACATCTCTCAGTCACTCATTAATATAGAGTCCATGAAAACTCAGAAGCCTAGAACCGGTTGTTAGGCATCACACAAGTGATCGCTGTCAATATTTGAAGAGAAAATTTTATAATAGTACCGGATGTGGAAACAAGGTCTTTCTTTTGTTCCATCAAACATTACTCACTTTCATTTAAAAAAAAAATGCCTATCATCAGACAACATGTATGATATATAACATAAAATGGGCATACATAAATCCATTATCTTCTATACTAACCAAAAGTATAATTTAGAACAGTATGGTAAGTTCTTCTTGTAAATGCTAAAAATAAGTGACTGGGTTGCTGTGTAATCACTAAATTATTAGATTTTTACCCTGTTTATTTTTTCTTTTATTGAAAATAAAATTTTTTCTCACATTATATATCCTGTTTCCTTTCCCTCTAATCCCCCCAGTCCTTACCCTACCTCTCCTCCCATCAGGATCTACCTGCTTTCTGTCACTTAGAAAACCAATAGACTTCTAAGAGATAATAATAAAATATAATAAAACAAATATTAATACATAAGGATTGGACAAAACAGAACAACAACAAAAAAGGATCTCAAGAGAAGGCACAAGAAATAGAGATATACTCAGGAATCTTATGCAGACACTAAACTAAAAGCCATAGTATATTCACCAAGGACCTGGTACACACCTATACAGGCCCTGTGTTTGGAGAATTTCTTAGCCATTAAAAGAAAATCATGAAATTCACATTCAAATGGACAGAAGTAGAAAATCATTTAGCAAGCCGTCGCAGAGACAGAAAAAAAATATTGGTGTGTTCTCACTTATATGTGGATATTAGCTATTAAGTCAATGACAGCCAAGCTGCAATCCATACAAAATGGGAGATAGGCAGAACTCCTCAAGTAAAGGAAACAGAATAGGTAGTATGGATGGGAATCTCTGGAATGACAATATAAAATGTGAAGCAAGGGAGCAAAGGACGGGGGGGGGGGGATGTGGGGAAATACAGGTAAAATTTAAGGCCATTTGAAGGGTAGTTTGAGCCTAATACAGCAGAGGCTTCCAAAAATATATCAGTATACAGATAATTTAAGTGAAATCACTAAATTATGGAATATACAAAGCCCTAACTTGACAACACTTGTGACTAAATGAAGATTACAGTACTGGCATTTCGTTACATCTAATCGAGTCATTGGCCAAAGGGGACACAGGGGAATCCTAAACAACTCAGGCTGTTGCCAAGATTATAGGTTGCTCTCCACAAACAGACAGTAAAGTAGCATTGCTGAAGGCCACACCTACTGAATTTCTTGACCATGGAGCTGTCCAGCCAAGCCTTCACCTCTTTGGTACAGGAGTGCTACCAAAAAAAGAAACATAAACACCAACACAGCAGCTATACAACCTTTGATCTACAATAATGTCTTGCCTGCAAAATACACTAGAACAAGGTTGGCACGAAGTTTGTCAGAGTAACCAACTAATGTCTCATTTACTGACAGCGTATGCCACAACATGGAATATATTCCTGACAGAGCTTGGATGACCGAGAAGCTGAGATCATATATCCCAGGGATCTAGGTAAAGCAAATACTTCTGGTTTACCAAACTATTACTAAATACATAGATAAGTAAATAAGACCCCTGATGGCATTCTGCTATACTCACTCATACATGACCAGTGCCTTCCTCAGTCACTCTCAGAGAAGCTTCCTCCTGCAGCAGAGGGCAACAAATATTATTAAGCCAAACATTATGCTGAGTGAGAGCCCTTGAGACACTCAGCCCTAAAAGTGGGATGTCTCCATCAAATCCCTCCCTTCAGGGATCAGGAAACCCCTCAGATGAGGAGGTATAAAGAGTGTAAAAAACCAGAGGGAATGGAGGAAACCATGAACATAAAGTTCTTTAAATCAGCAAGATTTTACTTCTCAGGAGACAACCCGAAGCATTTGTCTTAGTCAGGGTTTCTATTCCTGCACAAAACATTATGACCAAGAAGCAAGCTGGAAGGAAAGGGTTTGTTCACATTGCTGTTCATCAGGAAAGAAAGCAGGACAGGAATTCACACAAGGTAGAAACTTGGAGGCAGGAGTGGATGCAGAAGCCATGGAGAGTGCTGTTTATTGGCTTGTTTCTCCTGGCTTGCCCAGGGATGGTACTACCCACAATGAGATGGGCCCTCCCCTCCTTGATCATCAATTGAGAAAATGCCTTATACTTGGATCTAATGGAGGCATTTCCTCACTGGGGGCTCTTTTCTCTGTGATAACTCCAGCTTGTGTCAAGTTGACACACAAAACTAGCCAGTACAGAATTGAGAAGATAACTGGATAAAATGGGACTTCCTCTCTTCTCATGAGCATCAAAACTCTTTTGAATTATTCAGGGTGAAGTTAAAACTGCAAACAATCACAGTTTCTGGTGTGCCAGCCTAGTGAAGATACCTATAGTGGTTCTCCAATCAGGGGAAAAGAGTAAATAAACACAGAAGAGTTTCTTAAAGATAACTTTCACTTACTTGATCATAAATGACAAATTTAAAATAAATAAGAAAAGAAAGGACATGGGTTTTGAAGGTCAGGTTAAGCATTTTTTCTTTAACAAGGTTATTTTGACATTACTAAATGGAGCAGCCAGGGAACTTGAGCAGTGCTATTAGATTAATGATAGCATCCGAAGCAAGAAGAAGTACTGTTTGTTAAGCATCGGTGACCCTCAATACTTTAATTCTGCTCGGAACAGAGAAAGTGGATATGAAAAGAGAGGCTAATCTAACCCTAGTCACATTGTATTTTCTTTCTCCTCTTTTCCCTGTTTTGAAAAATTCAATAAGAATGAAGATAAAGGGAAAAAAAGCCATTTTTGGACAATACCAAAAAGAAGAGCAACAACGGAAAAAAAAAAAAAAATCAATACTCAGTCTTGCCAAATGAAATTCAACAGTCTCCTAAAAAGCCACGGGCCTAGTCTCTTGCATACTCTGAAGAGACTTAGCATCATAACAGTGTATGTTATAGATAAAGCCTCCTTGCTGCCTTCAAGTCTCCATATCCCAAATTATCTCTTTTCTAGTTACTTCCTCAGGATCTTACATCTTAACTGGAAACTAAGAACGTCTTGTAAGTAGGGGACTTTCTGGATAACACTTGAAATGTAAATGAAGAAAATATCTAATAAAAGGTGAAAAAAAAAAAAGAACGTCTTGTAAGGGAAAGAGCTGTAATCTAAGTCCATTGTTTTCACTTATGAAGTTACCAAATAATAAATAAAATTATTTTAAAAGAGAACGTAAGGATTTCAGGTGAAGCACTCAGTCTTAAATAGATGAGGGTATTTATTTATTTATTTATCTTTGCAGCTTATAGACATCCTATTCAAACCTGAACTGTTTTTTAAGGTAAGTATGGAAGCATCAGGAGAAGGAGCAGGGAGCATCAAAAGATACAGAGATGTGGACAAACTATGGGAAAGTAAACGGCACCAATTAAAAACAGAATGGATGTTGAGGCAACACTTAGAGATAACTGTGCACTTTGATACTGGACATATAGAAGGGTACAGTAAGGCATGAGACTAGAACAAAATCTTCGTGGGAAGTAATCAGATACTTGGTATCTGTCCAGAAATCTGCTGCTCATTTTGTGGAAAACTGAATCTACTACCATCTGGGTTTAAGCATACTAAGGACAGAAGGCATCATTCTGGGGAGCTGCTCACTACCAAACACTCTCACCTTTCCCAGTATTACTCCATTGCAAAATTACCTAAGGCCAAGGTTCCAGGCAATAGCTTACAGTTGGTTTCCCTGAAAAATCTCTGAGTATCAATAAATAAATAGATAAATAAATAAATAAATAAATAACATCCTGATTTTTGGTGCTCCCTCTATGAAAGTACTGAAGATTTGTATTTGTATTATTTGTAGTGTGAATCTGGGCAGTAGTTCTAGGATCGTCCGTGAGCACAAAGTCCCATCAGGTCCGTGCCTCCTCCCATGCTGAACTCCACCTCTTGCCTCACTATTCAGAGAAGCCAGTTCTCTATACAATAACCCACAGAGCTTTAAGATAATAGTTTTTACAGATCAAAAGAGTCTGCTAAGTTCCCAGAATAATGAATGATAAATGACCCAAATCACATCAAAATGTAATTTCAAAAAGAAAGGGAAAAAAATCCAAAGGCTTCCAGAAAAGAAAGAAATCAGATAACATAAAAAAGCATCAAGAAACACAGTGACCTTGGACTTCCCAGCAACATCACTCACAGCTAGATGACAGAGCAATTCCTTCAAAGTTTTGAGGGTGATGGCTTTCAGACAATAACTGTAAATGCTGCCAAATTGTTAGGTAAACTTGAAAGAAGGATAATACATTTTCATATACACAAGGTTTTAAAAGCATCTCCCTCGAGGTTTTTACAATTATTATTATTATTCCTTTCCCTTTCTCCAAGATACAACCATTGTTGCCATAACATGAAAACAAAGAAAGAAAGAAGAGGGGCCAAGGTGAATACAAGAGAGAAGGAACATAAGGTTGAAGTAGAGAGACAAAGACTGTAGCAATTACACCTAAGCAGGGCCAATCCAGTTTTTCAGAACAATGAAGAAGAAACTATTTCACCACCCGAAATGCTTTGCTGTTTATGAAGAGAATGTGATTCCATTGATAAATAAGAACAAGATGTGTGATCTGAATATGATACATCAATTAATTATGACAAGCCAGAAGGTAAAGACCAACTAAATCAATATTGTTGCAGAACTATGGTAGAGAAGCACATGATGAGGAAAGGAAGAAAAAAGAGCTTCTTGGAGACTATTTCTGTCTCAGAGGGAAGGAACTGGTGAACAACCTGTGTGTGGTCACCCTCATAGTACAGCTGATTATAAAAGCTCTGGATATATTTTATTGTTATTAACATAACCCTGTTATTTATATAGAGTAATGATATCTTAAAGCAAAACAAATGATTATCTGTCTTAACACTCTGTGAAGTTTTATCATTAGGTCTCTGGGATCTTGGGAGCAACTTATACATTTCATTCAGCAGGATCTCTTTTGTACTCTGCAAGATATGAGACCAAACCACCACTTAAGACAAGTTTCAGGAAACAAAGAATATGATTGTTTCTTATAATACTTGGCATAATACTGAATTTAAAACAGGGATTTATCATCTGGAGTGATGGCTTGGTGGTTAAAAACATTCACCACTCTTGCAAAGGACTAAGGTTCAGGTCCCAGCACCAATGTGGCAACTCACAACCATCTAAACATTGATAATCCTGTAGCAAGAATTATTACAGCCTTAGAGAATCCCATATTTAAAAAGTCATTGGATGAATGAGCATATAAGGGAGAGAGGTAGAGGATACAGAGAATGAGAAAGATCAATGAGTCCATTTAACATCTATCTATTCTAGGGCCTGGAAAGATGTCTCAGGGATTAAGAGTACTTGCTGTTCTTTCAGAAGGCCTGAATTTAGTTCCTATCACTCATTTAAGGTAGACTTCAAACCACTTATAACTCAAGCTCCAGAGGTATATGAC
This sequence comes from Mus minutoides, assembly GCA_902729485.2. Classification (NCBI taxonomy): domain Eukaryota; kingdom Metazoa; phylum Chordata; class Mammalia; order Rodentia; family Muridae; genus Mus; species Mus minutoides. The sequence goes on from LR750270.1 coordinate 78,037, forward strand.
ACCATGGTTACTTGCACACATGTGCATATACCCACACACAGACACATACATGTATCCATGATATAAAAAACAAAAATAAATGTTTAAAAGCAAATAAATTGTCCAGAAGAACCTGATCACTCAGTCAACCATTGTCATGCCAACAAAATTTTTCACAATTTGTTGGGGTTTTTCTTGGCCATTTCTCTAAAAAGCCAGAAATCTCTTTGACTAATATTTCCTCTGGCATGAAGATATCTATCAAGTTTCAACTAGATATAAAATATATCTACTTCTGACTATTCCTAACTCTACCTGTCAGAGTTAGTTTTATTGTCAACTTGATGCAAGAGAAAGTCAACTGGGAGAAAGAAATCTCAGTTGGAGAATCGCTTCAGTCATGTTGCCTGTGGTTTTATCTGTGAGGAAGCATCTTGAGTGTTGATTGAGGTGGGTGAGCCCAGCTCAAAGTAGGCAGTGCCATTCCTAGACAGGCAGTTCTCCAGTGTATGAGAAACAAAGGTAAGCAAGCCAGAGAGGGAGACAGCTTTCCTCTATGGTCTTTGCTTCAGTAACTGCTTGAGATCCTGCCTTACCTTCCCTCAATAATGGATAAGATAAAATAAGTCCTTTCCTCTTCAAGCTGCCTTGAGTCATGGTGTTTTTATTACAGCAACAGAACAGATCTAGAATAGAATCTTACTCCCCCCCCCCCAAAAAAAAAAAAAAAAAAAAAAAAAAAAAAAACGACAACAGAAACAGCCTGGTCATCCTGAAAATAGATCCAGCCAGATTGCCTCAGTGAATGGAAACCTGTCAGTGGATATAGACTGTTCATCAAGAAGAGGATGGTGGAGGTGGAGATGAACTCAGGAAATATCCATGAGTCAGAGTCATTTGCTTCATTACTGTGGGATAGAAGCAGCTGGATTAATGGCCAAAAAAGGGATCGGAGGCCATTAGTGAGTCTCCCTTCATTTCGGATGGGAGAGAAATAAGAAGAGGACATAGAAAGGAGAAAGGGAAGAGAAAGGGAAAGGGTGAATTCCTAGAACCACAGGATTTATGTAGTAATGTGAGTTGAGCTAACTATCAGCAAGGCCAGCAGCATGAGGATGGGCTGGTACAGAGAACTGCTCCTAAGGGCGGGAGGAGCTGCAGGTAGTGGAGCAGCTAGGGAAGCAGGAGGTGAGCAAGCAAATTGGATCAGCGTGAAGCAGGATCCAAACCTGCGGCTTATTGTGAAACAGACCCCGAGCTTCAACTGTATTTAGGAGGAATTAAAGAAGAATCATTTTCTAGAACAATGAATAAAGGGAGAAAATACCACAATATCTTTCTTAGTTTAAATTCTTCTCCCAGACATTATATCCAAACCATAGTTTGCCCTCTCTCCTCACAGTTTCCAGATATCTCCCTTCCCCCACAGATTTACTCCTTCTCTGTTTCCCTTCAGAAAAGAGTAGGCCTCCCAACAATATCAACCAAACACAGATGACAAGTTACAAAAACACTAGACACACCCCTCATATGAAGGTTGGACAAGGCAACCCAGTAGGAAAAAAAAAAAAGGATCCCAAGCAAGAGTCAGAAACTTCCCCATTCTCACTGTTACGAGTCCCACAAGAACATTAAGCTATACAACTATAATATATATGCATAGGACCTAGTTCATACCCCATACAGGCTTTCTGATTCTCGCTTCAGTCTCTGAAGACTACAATATCTATCAAACCAAGAAGCAAATATTATTTATTAAAATATTTAGTAAGCAATTAGTACAGGAAATTTATTCTGTATATATAGAATATATATACATATATGTGCATGTGTATGTGTACATGTATGAAATAAATATAAAGAACATATATACCACACAAATACACATATGACAGAAACATGGGCACTAAGAAGATTTGAGTCTGAATTATTTTTTTCATGATTAATGTCAAATTAGTTTGTTCCATCATGTTCTTAGAATAAGTATTCCCATTCATTGACAAAATGAAGGGATACATTCCTGCACATGATCTCAAGTCAATTCTCTTTCTATAAGTTGTTTATATAGCTGCAAATGATTAGCAGTGAACTCTCCATAGATGAAATGTATTTCAATATGTAATATGCATGTATATTAGGATACTGATATATTCATTAAATAAGAAGAATTAATCACTCATTGTTTATTTAAACCACAAAAAATGAACTAGCACAAATATGGATTAGTTAAAATAGAAAATTCTATCTAAAAACTGCAAAATACATTCTTGTCATACATACCAGAAAAAGTATTCAGACTTATTCACAACTTATATTCTATATCCTGAATCACAAAATATGCATTCTTTAACAGATATTAACTATTACCCATGGGATCTGTGTAAGCCTGTGTCAGCTGGGACATAGTTGACTCTTACTCCATCCCCTTCTTGCTTACCTGAAGAAGTTAATGTCCACAACTGGTAGTCCTGCTGACATACAGCATATGACACTATATAATAGTGAACTTAATTGTGTCTCTAGCTGCATATGTAGCAGAGGATGGCCTAGTCGGCCATCAATGGGAGGAGAAACCCTTGGTCTTGCGAAGATTATATGCCCTAGTACAGGGGAAAGCCAGGACCAGGAAGTGGGAGTGGGTGGGTTAGGGAGCGGGGGAGGTGGGGAGGTTATAGGGGACTTTTGGAAAGGAAACTAGGAAAGGGGATAGCATTTGAAATGTAAATGGAGAAAATATCTAATAAAAAAGAAATATTAATCATTTTAAAAATTGAACTTAAATGGGCAGGTGCCATGTGCTTGAAATAATTTGAACTCTGATGAAATAAATTTAAGAGTGCAATTACAGATGATGGGTGGTGAGAATGATGCAGGCCTATCATCCCATCAAGTATTCTGTTGAGTCTCAGGGACAGAAGGAGGAAGGACTATATGGCTCTACTATTAGCCAGTTCCTTTGCAGTTTAGGGAAATGATCTGTTTTGTATATTTTGATAGGTACTCTCTCATGTGTGTAGTAGATAGACTCTAAATGAGAGGATAAACAGAAAACAAAGTGGCCAATGTGAGTGTTACCATCTTGGGTATATTTACAGTGAAAATCTGAAAAGCCAGTTGCCACTTAGGAAATGATCCAACTGTGCAATTAAACACGCACACACACACACACACACACACACACACACACACAGAGTATATAGGCTTCAGAGAGCAGTCACATGCAAGCAGATTTTGCCTTCTGGATCAGCCAGTCTTCCTAAGGTAAACTGTGAAAAATAATTTGCATTTATCCTCTTTGTCACATAAAGGCAGGCAAATTCAGGGAGGAAAAAAAAAAGACCCTTTGTAAATGAGTGTAATTCTCATTCCAAGACAGGCATGCATTGTAAAAATGTGGTTGATGCGATGGGGCACTGGGCATCTTCTCTTCCCTAAATTATCTTCTTGCCTCTACCTCTTGTTTGTTTGCAAACAGGATAAATCTGTAAAGAAAAGATCTGCTGAGAGGAAGCCACTGCTCTTCTCTCTCAACTTTACTGGGTCTGGGGGTCCAGATGGAAAATAAAATGTGTTTTCCACCAGTAAAACAAAGAACATGAAGACTCACAGAAAACACACATCCACAGTTAAGAAAGTGGCACATTTCTACAACCACATGCTGCCCACAGCTAAGCTTCCTGGAGAGTAGAAAACCCAAGGGTGGACCTGCCTTTCCAGAGAGCACTCATTAGAACACACAGCATGCCTAGCTCACAGTTTCCTCCACTCGAAGCTGACAGTGCCTTCCTTCCCCTGAGCAGATCCATCTCCGGAGCTCCTTGGAACTATCAATAGCGCCATTATCAATTATGTAATTTGGGGGAAGGAGCAAAGATTAATAATTCACAGCTGAGACATCCCCATGATTTATAATCTTGCATGTAACTGTCTACAACTAACATTGGGAACCTGTCATTAGAAGGCATTACACTTGAGAAAATTAGAGTTCTGTATTGATCACCAAGCACGGATAGTTTATTGTGGAGTGATGCTTTAATTTACATTCCAAGCAACTCTCTGTGAATAGCACTTGCATGGGAGAGAGTGTATCCTGAAGCCATCTGGTCCTACAACATGACAGTGACTATAGGTAAGCATTCTATCTCAATGAGTACATCCCAGTATAATAAATAGGCAGAGCATAAACGTGATATTGTTCATGTGGGACAGCATTCCTTTAAGGCAGAAGAGATGTTGGTATATCTTGTGCATGCAGAACTTGAGCTGATCAATGGCTGGCCAAATGTCTTAAAGTGAATATTACCTTCCTCCCATCCTAACTTTGGACAGGTGAACTGCTTCTTTGCTCTTTCCCTGACAATTTGCCTGCCTTAATAAAATCACAATATGCTGCCGAATTACGTGGGCTCCACTGTGTGATCCCTAAGAGAACTGGATGTGAAGGTGTATTAAGTCTGATAATCAGATCTTTAGTACTGACCTTTACACAAAGCACCCAAGAGTCGTGAGCTGAACTTCAGAGACAGTAAAAGGGCTTTTGTGAGCATTGCCTTAGAGCCAGTTATGCATTGATCTCACAGAATAGAGCTAAGAATGGGTTAAACATGGTTTTTCCATCACCACTGTGCCTTCTAATCCTCCAGGGAGAATTTCAATCCTGAATCCTCCTTTAATTGGCGAGGGGTGGGCATCAAGGCACTGGAAATATTTTAAAGTTTCCTAAATGATTCCAATGTGCAGCCAATTTTAAGGACCACTGACTGTCAAGTGCTCAAGTATATGAGTAAATGCAGGAAAGAAAGGATGAAACATAACTGACATAGCTCAGACTAGGCATCGGTCCAAGAACGGGGTAGAAGGGAAATTCAAGCATCAAATAAGAAATTAGTATATAGCAGGGAAATATGGGCACAGACATTTCAGGGGATTTCAGCCTTGGCTGGGTAGCAGAGAGGTACCATAGGGAATGTGGTGGTAAGCCATAAAACGTCTCCTCTACTTTTGCTCAGTTGAAAACCCAGCAGCTGAAGTATATAGTAGATAATGGCTGAATCAAGGGAAAATCAGGCATGCCCTTCTCAGCTGTGAAATGTCAAGAGGGGTGTAGAATAAAAACAGGATCAGGAAACTGGATTTGGCAGCTGTGAGGTTAGGATTGGAAATTCAGTTCTCAAAATAGATAGATAGATGATAGATAGATGGATAGATAGATAGATAGATAGATAGATAGATAGATAGATAGATAGATAGATAGATAGATAGATAGATAAAATAAATGTCTCTGAGAAACTCATGGACCATGCCTTGTGTACCATGTGTGCTTCTTAAGAGCTGCAGGTAAAATACTCGCCCCTATCCCAGCTACCTTTTATCTTTGCATTCAGACCTGGATGTAAACAAAGAGCAGAGGGTGACATTATGAGTGCTTGTAGCCAGATACACAGCAAAGTGATAAAGGGAGATTAAAAGACTTTTTAAAAGCTTAAAACCTCAAAGATAAGCATCTGACAAGAAGGACTCAAGGCAAAGAACAATAGATTAGAGAGGTAGCTTTGATAAATGTTCATGCTGAGGAAACAGAAGAATAAAGAAATAAACCATCCACAAAGAGCCAAAGACCTCTCTGCTTATGCATTATTAATAACTAAGAGGATAGCAAATAACTAATCTTCAAAAAATACAATGATAACACCTTTGATGTCTCTATTTAGTCAAAGGTGAATAAAAGAATATGTATCTTCCATGTATAAATGTATGTCTGGCTGGAATAAAATTGCAGTATTTAAGACATTCTAGGTTGAAATGGAGTGTGGTATAAGTGTTGGTAAATAGACTGGGGAAATCTCAGGACACTGCTAAGCACTGTACATGTGGTTTTGGATGGATCCTACAGATTTGTCTGAAATATAGGAGCTGACTGGCTGGATTATCCATTGTCTGATGGATCTACCAGATTCAAAGTCACAAGCTGAATTTTTCACCTTCCAATCTTTTACACCAACAAAGTCCTAGCTCTTGCTGGACCATAAAAAGCCCACAGGAAACAAAATTGTCTCTACTTTCTCCCTTTGTGGTAGCAATAATACTTTCTGGTTGTTTTGTTTTGTTTTTGTCTTTTAATGCAGGGCCTGTGGAGCCTCATTATCTGGGAAGAAATGTAATGAAGGAGAGAAAAGATGCACCGACATGCCCCCATCAAATAAAGTACTGGCTATCATTTCTTGTGATTAGATTATAGAAATCTCAGGACACCTTGAAGCAATTTATAGAAAAACACAGTCCTACTTACCTGGGGGAAAGTGACTGAGGTTACAGCTCCCGGATTCTAGTTTTAGAACCTTAAATTTGATTAATAGATAAAACTTCTTGGTATTAAGCTGCATCGTCTGTTGAGATGTGGGGTCGACAGGGACTTCCCTACTGCAGCAGGCCAGTTCTGGTGACAGCATGTGTCTGAAAGACAGTAAGCACACTTGCTATGAATTCCCTGTTGATACTTTTCTTAGAAGCAGATGTTTACATTGTCCAGATCCCTTTCCATTTTGGGTTACTTTTCTCTTGTCTTCATTGCCCAATATAGTTTGAGTGGGTACAAATCTCTCAGTTATAATGGACACCCTTGCTTGCTTTCTGTTTCCATTTTTAAAAGTCCCCTTTGATATCTTAGCTACAATTTTTAGTATCCACACCAAGCCTTAGAAATCCCATACCCAACAACAGTAATAACTATTGTTCATTATATTAGGAATAATCTAAAATAATCCTTTGTTCACCACATTCTTTGATTTTCTTATGCTCATGAGACCCTGTGACAAAATATAAACATGCTTTCCATTCTACAAAGGATAAAATAGAAGCACAAGAAATTCAATTTTATGTCCCATGCTACACACCTGTCAAACAATATAGAGTAGCTTGTAGCAGTTTTGTTGAGTACACTTTCATCCAGGGATTCCTATCATGGGCCAAAAATACTGTGTTAGACCTAAGAAACCCAGTGGTAAGAATATGAGAGAAGTACCCTTATGAGCTGCGCCTATAGCAAGAGAATAAGGCAAACACCAATCAAACATTAACAAGTTGTGAAGTCATTAAATAAAGAAGAACCTAGGAGTCCTTCAGAGATGAGAGTAAGGAAAGCCTTTCCTACAGAGGTGATAAAGACCCCATGTTCTGAGAGCCTGCTAACTACAAAACAGGTGACAAAGGCAAAGACAGAACTAGAAGTCAGGGAGTGCATGCCTACACCTGTATGTCCAGTCACCATTACATACCATCTACGTTTGGACCTTCTCTAGGACAAGATTACCATTATTCTTTCAACTTGTTCCTAACAGTGCTCTTTCCTGCATCTGTACCCTTAATTTAAAGCTGGCCTGTTATCTATGCACATAGATCTCTCTTCAGTCCAAGGGGAAGAACTGTCAATGCTTCTTTTTGTTCCCACGTCTGACAAGCCCTGGGGCCTTGTCCTTTGGCTGTCGTTTATCATTTGTATCTCCTGCCTTATGTTTTCTCTTGCTTTTTGTCTTGTACTAAACAACACACACACACAAGATCCTCATGCTTCAGAAAAGTTCCTAAATAGGCATCTCCCATCCAGCTACAATTGCTGAAAATAATAATTTGTATTTTTTTACCTTATTTGCACATATAGTATACATGTTACAGAGTGTCCTGAATTGCACAGAAATCTATATTGTACTTTGTTTCTATCCCTGCTGGTATTTGCCACCCTCCCCTCCACCTTCCCCATTCCTCCGAGTTCTTTTCATTTCCCTAAACATATTCCTTTCTAATTCCATGTCATCTATACACACGGGATATTGTATGTCTCTGTAAAATCTGGAGTCCAAAAATGAGGTATTTGTCTGAGACTGGCTTACTTTAAGTGGCATGATATCCTTTCGTATCCATTTTCCTGCAAACTTCACATCTCTTCATTAATTATGTCTAAATAAAATTCCATTGTGTATACCTCAGATTCTCTTTATCCATCCCTCTGTTGAGGGACACCTCACCCAGTTGCATAAATTAACCAGTGTGAATTGTGCAACAATGAACTTTAATGGAGAAGTATCTCTCTGTATCTTGATTTGAAGTTATTTACGCAAAACAAAAAACCTGAGGAATGTTACAGCTAGGTCATATGATAGCTATATTTTAGTTTTTTTCTTAGAATCTCAATACTGACTTCTAAGTGGCTAGAATAGTCTACTTTCAACCTGCTGCATCTTAGTGTTCCTTTTTGTGTACCTTCTACACAACATTTATCTGTTCTCATATACTGTCATTCATAATCAGTAGTGTTGTCTTCATATAATGATTTCTCATTGTTGTCATGAGCCCTCTGAACTCACATAGTGTTATTCGCTCCATGAAACCAAAGACATATTAGAGAGGTGACAACAGAGGCTGTGGACAAAACAATAGAGCTAAGAGCCAAATATGAATCTTTAGATTAGTAACAATGAAAAAAAAAAGATACTTAGCTTTTCTAAGTTTGTCTTCATATGTTTAAAAATATGAATAATGATAATTTTACCCACCTGGCAAGTTATAAGCATACTTTCCTTAAGTGAGTTTCCTTGAGTATAGGGAACTGCTGCCTATAGACTCCAACCCTAAGCTCTTCAATATTTTCTAGCCTATGAACTGTCTTGCAGATTTCAAATATGGTAGCTCTATAATAAAAATGAGTTAATTCCATAAATCAACATCTCTCTCTTTCTCTCTCTCTCTCTCTCTCTCTCTCTTACACACACACACACTTATAAAAGACAGATACATTGATTGATAGATGATAGATAGATAGATAGATAGATAGATAGATAGATATAGATACATACATACATACATACATATATACATAGGTCACTTATATTATATAGAGAAGATCATCATCTCTATTTTGTCTATATCTCTATTTTTTTCTCTACCTCACTTTTTTATTTCTGTGTCTCTAGGAAAATACAGCCAGCTCTTTCTGACCTCTCATTACCTCCAAGATCTGATCTGCTTCCCCTTTCATTAGAAACATCATTAGCACACCCAGGCTATGACATTCCTTCTACATAACTGCATCATTTATTTTTTCATAAACAGATATCTTGTAGGCAACTGGTTACCATTCTACTTACGTAAATGATGCTTGAAAATTTGTGAAGTCATAAATACTAAGAGCCCTTCAGGTTTTGAAAGACAAGGTATCTGTCACAGTTTCTATCTATTTCTTCTCAATGACCTCCTGTTGCACAAGCCTCACCTTCTACTATTCAACACATGAGCAAGCTAGTGTTAGCTTTCTCACTCACCCTATTTGTTGTCAATGATTATAAACCATGGATTTTAGGGTCCTGGGTTAAGAAAACTAAATCAATTACTATCTGGACATCCAAGTGGTAGAAAACAAAACATTAAAATCTAATAAATCACAAGTCTGTGTCTTTTTCTTTATTATATGTCTACTTGATTATTATGTCAAAAATTGATTGATTTATAATCTATTATTGCTCTGAAGTGATAAGTTGGGGATCGGAAGAGCTTTCCATGTCACTATCAATTTAAGTTGTCAACAGTAAGGCAAAAACCTGATTTGGAGAGAAATCTCAGTGGGATTAATTAACTTAGCAATGGCATCATACCCAGATCTGGGAAAAGACTAGATGATGGTCTGAAACTAGTGTTCACTCCCTGTGCACGACAGGATGAAAAAAATCTAATTAATCTATTATATTCAATAACTACTTTAGGATACAGAAAGAAGACAAAAATGTTGTGTTTGTTGTGTTCTTGTGATCATTGTTTTAGCTTACAACAGAAACCACAGATGTCCTTGTGTTTTATTTTGATATAGGTAATATTTATGAAATGCTATATAAGGACCAGGTTAGCTCTCATAAGGACCAGGTTAGCAATCAGGTGAAGCTAGAGATTTTAAAATAATCCTTGGTGTTTCTACTTACATTTTCCAAGTTTCCAAAAGAGATACTTAACACACGCTAATGATTTATACATCTATCTCAGGTTTGTGCAATTAGAGTGTTGGTTACTCTGCCTTCTTTCTCTAACCAGACTCTGTGATAAGAAACTGGGATGATCTAAGGACTTACAAAGTTCTCTTTTCCTCCTAGATTCTATGTCCTGGTGTTCTGAATATTGCCACTGGTAACTAATATTCAGAAGGAACTAGAAAAACATTTTTTTATACCAAGAGGTAAATAATGTTATTTTATTAGTTACTTATATGTTTCTATGATCGAAATGCCTATGAGAATATTTTTAAAATGTATGGGTGGGGAGTGATTCCTCTGCTTATGTTTTCACAGAATCTAATCAAGGCTCACTAGGGCCCATACATTTGAGGTCCATTATTATTGATGGAAGTATGTAGAGGATTAGGCTTTTCAGATCATAAGGTCCAGAAGGTAGAGAAAGAAAGGAAAGGAACCATTAACAAAGGATCCTACCATGACCTACTTCATCTGTTAAGCCATACCTCCTAATGATTCTATCACTGCCTAAAATTATAGCACCAGCTAGAGACTAAGTGTTCCATACATGAGTCTGTGGAGATGACTTCAACGCAAACCATGACAATGACATCACTGTTATGAATAGAGAGAAGGGAACTCAGGAGATTGTCTCCTCTTTCTTGCTTGTCAATTTATATTTGTTTATTAATGGGTCTTTAGTCAAATATCATTTAATAAATGTTAAAATATTTCCCTAACTTTCATATCTACTTCCTTCCTTTATTTTTTTTTTCATTTTACAATCTCTAATATATTAATTTAAAAGAAAAAGAAAAAATGAAACCTTGACGCTTAAAAGTCATGAGGTGGGGGGCATATGTGCCTAGAGTGTGTGTGTTCCGATGCAATGTGTTTTTCCAGATACTGGAAAACACCTGGACATTGATAAAGAGCACAGTCCACATGCATCTTTGTAAACTATGCACATTGTGAAAGGAAACCCGAAAGCACTTTGGTGTTGGGTTCCTTTACTAACCCATTCAGAGGAATAAATAGAATAAACTCTGTGATCAATTTCATATACCCCAGTTCAAGACAGAAGAAAACATCTTCTGATCACAGAAATGGGATTTTCTGAAACAGAATGTATACTGACAAAAGAAGAGTCTCAACATTGTTGGAGAGAAATGAACATGTGTAGATAACTTGAAAATGTTATCAGGTATTTCACTAAAACTATGATTAAATTATTCATTTGGTATAATGCACTTAACATTTCAATAATTAGCTGTTCTAACAGGAGAGAAAGCCTGAGTTGCTAGTTTCTACTCTTTGAGATATAAGTGAAGTAGAAAGATGCACAGTGACTTATTCTTCCAAGTAGTCAACAGAATGGCCCTGGAGGTTATGTTCATTCTCCTTTTCTGTTTGAGTCTTTCCTTCTCTTCCCTTTGTTAAGCCTTCACCTCACTCCCTTCTTTATCCTCTCATACAACATGCATGAGTTTAAAATATTCAAGGCTTTAATAGATAGTGTAATAATATACAACAGTAGCAATAAACTATTTGTGTTTTTTTTAATAATAGTTTGGATATATATATATATATATATATATATATATATATATATATATATATTTGCCAATTCATACATACAAAGACACATAGTTTTGCCAGTGAGTAATGCTATTTGAACAACTAGAAAAAGTTCCTTGAGACAGTAAGAAACTATTTCTAATAACATAAGAAATCTCTTATGTATTTCAGCAGCTCACCCAGCCTTCGTGTAGAGTTCTTCCCACTAAATATGATTCAACAGTTCAATCATTAATTCTATTTAGGCTTAATGTGTCATAAAGCTATGGAAAGCAGGGCCATTTTCCTCTCTGCTGGGGCACAAAAAGTGTATTAACTATTCCATCCAGTACTGTAGATGATTTATTAATTCAATTTTGCAAAGTGAGACTGTCAGGTCATATAAGTACATATTATAAACAAACTCTGGAAGATTCCTGCCCCTCTTTTTATTCCTTCTCTCAACTAGCTGACTGGCAATGCACCTCACTGGTGAGATCAATCTTCCTCCCTTCCACCCTCACACCTTTGACCCCCAAACAATTTGCTCAAATGACTTGAGGATGCTCAATTTTTTTTTCATACTTGAGACTGTAGGTTTGCCTCTGCTCATAAAGTTGAAGCATCTGGAAAGACAGGAAAGACTATTTCTACACATGGACCTAAAAACCAATGAGCCAACTATGACACGGTCGACAGATGTAATTGAAGGACTCCCAGGTCCCAGAGTGTTTCCAGATCTACAAGTGAGCATTAGTGCATCCCTTGATCTGTGTCTGCAACTCCAGGAAGAGAATGAGAGATTCCCAACTTCTTCAAGCTCTGCCGTGAATCTATGTCATAGCATGAGTGACAAAGGATGAAATATCAGCGAATGCAGAACTTCTCCATGCAAATTAGTCAGCAACTTGAGAGTATTACCCTGACAGCCCATCTTTTCTGAATAACACTCCATAATGCAGGTATATATTATGTAACGTTAGACATTTGGTATTCAGGCAATATCAGAGAGTGGGGGGGGGTGTGATGGGGGAGTGTTGTGTGTGGGGAGTGTTGTATGGGGGGAGTGTGTGTGTGTGTGTGTGTGTGTGTGTGTGAATAGTTAATGTTTTGAATTTTTATTATTTCTTTTATACTGCCTTAATTCTCTCCTGCAATTCCTGTTTACAGATGGGAAGGTTGGTTTCATTCCTACCAGGACTCCAAGAACTAAAATATAGAGATTATTTTAATCATGTGATGTGATTCATTTCCTAAGATATTCAGAGTGTGATAAATATGAATAAAATCAGGGGATAATTTCCAAGATCAGAGACTTGTTTGCGATTTTGCATCATGCTCCAAGTACATTCACCTGTTTCCTAACTAAATTATCCCCAAAGGGAAGTATTTATTCCATGTTCCTAACCAAAAGTTTAGATAGATAGATAGATAGATAGATAGATAGATAGATAGATAGATAGGGGCTATGTTAAATCAGCAACCGAACTGTGTGACTGAGGGAGACCTGGCTCTAGAAGAGTCTGGAAATAAGTAAATGGTTCACTTTAGAAATTATTTAGTTCTAGCAAAAGATGGGCTATGCTGCTTAGAATACAAGAGCTTTTTTATTGTTGTTGTTGTTGTTGTTGTTGTTGTTGTTAAAGAATTATGTTCGATAATATCTGTTCTCTCTAACACAGTCCATAGAGGGCATTTAATCATAGATAGGTAGGTAGGTAGATTGATAGATACATGGATACATAGGTAGGTACATACATAGATACATAGATACATAGTGAGATGATACAGAGATAGAGATGGAGATGGAAATAGAGATAGAGATCATATTCTAAATATTAAAAATACAAAAGGATTGGTTTCAGTATGACTAGAACCTCAGTTATAATATATTCAGTACATTAGAGTTCAATCTCCTAAATTCACATGCAAAACTTCTGACCTTGTTTTGTTCTTCTGCTAAGTAAAGGCTACATTTAAGTCACTATATTTAATATTCTTTATCAGCTGAAAAGAATTTTTCTTAAAAAAATTGCACTTAAAAATATTTATCCACAGACCTTTGAATATGGCTTTATCTTTGACCACCCTTCTACTTGGGCACTTTTTGTAGGCAGCATCCTCAAATTTGTTCACCTGGAGAAGTCCTATGTATATTGAACTGGCCATCTTTTTTGTGTTTGTAATATTTGGTGCTTAACATGTAGGAAGTTTTAAGTGGTCTACCTACAAAGAGTTTCCAATTGGAAGAAGGGTAAGTGATTTCCGCCAGAAGAGCAAAGGAGAAAAGGAGAATGTTTTCCACACCCAGTAGTGCCAGTGGACCCTGAGTCTAAGAGGATAGACACGAACCCCACCCCCACCTGACTCCTGCCTGGAACAGAATTCAGCAACACCTTAATCTTGAACTTCTAGCTTTCAGAACTGCTTGGTCATAAATTACTGTAGTTGAAGCCAGCCAGTGTGAGATATTTTGTTATGGTAGCCCTAGGAAACTAACAGAATGCCTTCCTGCATTGCTTCCCTGTTTGCTCTTTAATCCTAACATGACAATGCTCTGGATGTTTCAAACGAAGGAAGCACAGCCGAGATAGAGAGCAGATTTCACTAATTGGCAGGATGTCAGCTGAAATGGAGCGACGCTCACTGTTGTCTACATCTTCTGCTCTTGCCCCTGTTGCTTTAGACTCTGCTGATTAATTTGTGATGGAAGCATAGTGTCTGCGGATTTTAACAAAGGAACTGGAATTAACTGCCAATTAGAGAGGAAACGGACATCCCTCACTACACACTCATCAACCATCGTTCCCCTCCTCCCGCTGTCCATCCCTTTTGCAGTTTACCCTCCAAACTTTTTTCTGCATCAACAAGATTTTGGCAACCTGCTTCAGAAGAAATCAGCTCTGATATCTCCCAGACAGCTGGTCAGTTTTTCATTCGTTGCCCTTCTTCCCAAGACTTCCTCTTTGGAATGCAAAACAGAGTTCCTGAGAGGGTTGAGAGTTCTTCCAACTCTTTGAGTCTTTTGAGCGGATAAGAGGGGGCTTCTGAATCTCGGTAATTCCCCCCTCCTTCCCTTCCTGTTCCCTGCAGTGTAAGCAAAACCCCCAGGTCACCACACTTTGCATGGGCAAGTCTGCATGAAAACCATCTCGGACACTTCTCTATTCTCCAGACAAAACACAGATAATGAAATGCATGCTTCTATCATTACTCTCTATTTATGTGGCAGTTGCAAAGAATAGTGAATTAATATCTCCAAAGATTCCACTCTTAACAATGAAAAACTAGATAAGAATTGATTTGAGTCTCCTGCAGTTGTGCTTAAATTGTTGTTTTTTCTGTTGAGTTTTCAGTCGCAGAAACAGAGATGCCTGGGAAACGGAGTTTCCTCCAGCCTCTTTGCTCCCAGGATGTTTTCCCATTGATACATTGTTGTGGACAGATTCTGATGTTTATTTTTTTTTCAGGGCCTCCTTCATGATCTGTCAACTGTCCTCCAAAGAAAGAAATATTGCACAATGCAATAATACATTTGATTCCAGTCTCAACCAAGCGGGTCAGCAAAATTGAGCTATAAATTTCCCTAGAATTGCATCTCAGGAGACTTCCAGTATTTCTCAATGGGTCAGAAATCAGTACCATGGCCCATCTCTTGCCATGTTTTGGCATCTGGGCTCCTTGAAAGAAAAAGAGATACAGATTTACATGGAGCTGAAACTGTCCTCTTCCATCAGTGTACAGGCACTGGGTTACACTATCCTCTGGACTTTTTTTTTTCCCATGAAAACCCATGGATCTTCAGCAAGCTGGGAGAGGGAAGCTGCATCTCCCAAAGCCCCCATTACAGCACTGAGCAGTAGAGAAACTGCTAACTCCAAGTAACTGGACAGGAAGAAAGTGCCTCTCCATCCTCAAAGACTACTGTCATGAGAAGAATAAATGGCAGAGCTGGAGGTGTGGATCAGAAGTTACAAGCATCACAGAGGACTTAGCTTCAGTTGCCAGCACTCAAATGGTGGCTCAAAAAACTACTGTAACTCAATTTCCATTGGGATCCAATACTCTCTTCTAGCCCTCCAGGTTTCTACAGCCATAGGGTACACATATACTCACATACACCCAGTGCCTGTACAAGTATGTGTATGTGTGTGTGTGTGTGTGTGTGTGTGTGTGTGTGTGTATTCTATATATTCTGTGTTTGAAATTTCATTTATATATATATATTTTTTTTAAATGTAGGAGTGCTCTGTCTGCATGTATACCTACATGCCAGAAGAGGGCACCAGATCCCTTTATAGATGGGCCTGAGCAACCATATGTGGTTGCTAGGAATTGAACTCAGGACCTCGGGAAGAGCATCCAGTCTTAACCACTGAGCCATCTGACCAGCCCACTACATACCTTTTTTAAAGAAAAAAAAAGGGTGGGGGGATAATCATAAAGTTAGCCAGGTGTTTGGTAACCCAGAAGTTGCCAAACTTCTATTTGCTCCCATAGTGATGAAATAGATAGGAAGTTCTTTTCCTAAAATATCTTTGGGGCCCAACCTCTAAAACACCTGTATTCTTTTTCAACTTGGGTCTATATAAACTTTTTGCGTAACTCTTAGTTTCTCTGCTAGTAACTTGTAATTCCCACATTACCTCTAGAGAGAAAAATTAAAAAGCACCTAATTTGACTATATTATTTCCCCTTCTGATTTGTTTACAAAGGTGGATGGGTTTTCCAGACCATATCACAGAAGTGGCTTAGTTGCTGGATTTCTAGAACTTGCCTAGCATTGGTAAAGCTACCAGAGGACTAAAGTTACAGAAAAAAGAACACATTTGCTGATGCCTTAGCAGTTAGACAAGAGGAAAGGGCACAACAAATTTAAAAATGTGGAGACCACCTCCAACAATGTTGGAAGGAATAAGGCCTCTCCCCATCCCATGGGCTACTATATAGCTCCTTATGCCTCTGCTTGGAAATGTACATCCTGTAGTTAACTTATTATTGTGGTATCCTAAATCTGTACTGCTCAAAAGATAGGGTTACAAATAGTGTTTGGTACTTAGGCAGTGAAAGATGTGGGTTGTTTCATCTTATTAAAATACAGAGAGTGTTGTTCAAATATTTCAGTGTCCTTGGGATGTTACTCATGCATACACTATTCAACTGTTAGAGAAAATAGCTACCTGCGTAAATGGCAGTAGAACATTAGACCATTTGCAGTGTGTTTCACACAGTAGAAATGAAGCAGCTGAATCACATCAAATATTTGAACAACAGACCCTGGTGTATAATGTGGTGAGAGAGAATGGACTAGTTGCTTTAAAGTTCAAAGTTGCTGCAAAGATGATGTGCCTTGCCACATTTTCAAGCCATTTTGTGATATTATAATGGGAATTGAGTTTCACCTAAATGTCTTTTCTTCCACTGTTTAATTTTGTATTAACTTGTATTAATGACATAAAGGTATACATTATAGTATTTCAACAAGAATGAAGCAAGTGCTGACCAAGCTAAACCAATCAGCATTTCTTTATGCTTGGAAACTATCTCTGTTCTTCCTAAAATATGGAGTAGCTCATTGTGAACGACAGTTATCCCTCTATGCTACAAAACACTACAAATAATTTGAGCTGTGTTTTAGTGTCTGTTTTCCAACTACCCTTTATCTTCACCTATGCCCCACAACCTTCTAAATCTTTACTTATAACTACTCTGCCTTTGATCCTGATATTTCAGTTTCCACATATGAGAAAGGTCACATAGTATTTGCAGTTCTGTGTCTGACTTGTTTTATTAGAGTAATGCCCACTCATTTCATTGCTGAGGGTGTCAAGATCACATTATTTGTTGCTTATCCATTTTTAATGATTAAGAAAGTTAAAAAAGAACTCTGTTCAATTAATATAAACCAATTTAAAAGGCTAGAAGTTAATATACACATCTTTTTCTTAAATATTTGGTAATATGAGGCATAAAGAAAATACCACAAATCTCTCAGTGATCAAATAAAGAAGACACTGGATGCAAGCCATTGGCAGAACCCTGCTGATTCTAGTGGCTGTGGACATGCAACTGTAGACTTGGAAACGATAGACTTGAGCATTGACTGTGAAACCAGCAAGACAAAGTTAAAAACAAACCTCAGAGACGCTTCATCCAACAGCTGATGGAAACAAGTAGAGATTCATCTCCATAGCTAAACAATAGGTGCATCTTGGGGAGTCTTATAGAAGAGGACAGGAAAGGAATGAGGGTACCAGAGTGGTCAAGGACACCACAAAAAATCCAACAGTGTGAACTAACCTGGGCACAGAGACTTAACCATCAGCCAAAGACTATGCATGGACTGGACCTAGGCCCCCTATACATTTTGTAGCAGATGTGTGTATTGTTCTTCATGTGGTTCCCCTAGCAATTGAAGCGGGGGCTGTCTCAGACTCTGTTGTGGGCCTCTGGATCCCTTTCCCATAGCTGGGAAAAGTGTATAAGTAAACAAATTAATGAAGAAGAAACAAAAAAAGACAAGACTGAAAAGCTATCTTCTCAAAAAGATACAATGTACATTAAAAATAATTCAGCAAAAGAAATTCAAACCACAATTCCCTTTCTTCTTAGTATCCTAGCTACTGGATTGGGGGAACATATACATATACTCCCTGAGTATAACCACAGGTCTACCTTGTCATGAGTATATGGCTTATGTGGCCCTCAGTGCTCCTACTAACTCTCTATTACTCTTTCTATCCTATAGGTATTCCAAACTTGAGTCTCACAGTATTACAACTCATGAACAACAGGCATTCATTCCTTGTTTGATTCATGCACATAACCATGCATTTTTCTGTAATTCTTTAAAGAATTTACATACAGGATCACTTTCGTTTTAGCGCTTTATAACATAGTTATAAATAATTCTAAATCTCAACCTTCTTAATGCTGCAACCCTTTCATATAGTTCCTTATGTTAAGGTAACCCCCAACCATAAAATTATTTTGTTGCTAATTCATAACTGTAGTTTTGCTACTGTTATAAATCATAATATAAATATCTGATATGCAGAATATCTGATATGCAGAATATCTGATATGCAGAATATCTGAAATGCACTTCTCAGAGGGAACATGACTTGCAGTTTGAAAAACAATGTTTCAAATAGCATATTGATGTTCTTCATATAATGCTAGCACATAAATGTAATTCTTTCATTCTTTGTACTTTAATGATTTTTTTCCTCCTACCTTCCCATGTCTTTAATCATATAATGCCTCATTGATGAACATGTGACTATTTCAAAATGGTGACAAATACTTTGAAATATAACTTAGCACACACACACATGCTTATTCAAAATTATTTCAAAACTATCTATATAAGTCCAGTACAATTCAGAATAAATTCCTAAAAGGATTACTCATGAAAACTGACAAGTCATAATCCAATTATTGTTATTATCATGTTAGAACCCTTCACTGAGAAATAAGGCAGAAAATACGTACAATAAAATAGCATCCTACTATAAAACTATAATAATTAAACATGTGACATCAAGGGTTAGGGAGATAGCTCAGAGGTTAAGAGCAGTGACTGCTCTTCCAGAGGTCCTGAGTTCAATTCCCAGAAACCACATGGTAGCTCATAACCATCTCTAATGGGGTTTGATGCACTCTTCTGATGTGTCTGAAGAGAGCTGTACTCCTATACATAAAATAAATAATTCTTTTTTTGCATTTTTTGCATTTTTATTAGATATATTCTTTATTTACATTTCAAATGTTATCACCTTTCCTGGTTTCCCTTCCGAAAAAAACCCTATCCCCTCCTCCTACCCCTGCTCACCAACCTACCCACTCCTGCTTCCTGGCCCTGGCCCTATACTGGGGCATAGAGCCTTCAAAGGACCAACGGTATCTCCTCCCACTGATGACCAACAAGGCCATCCTCTACTACATATGCAGCTGGAGGCATGAGTTCCTCCTTGTGTACTCTTTTGTTGATGGTTTAGTCCCTGGGAGCTCTGGGGGTAGTGATTAGTTCATATTGTTGTTCCTCCTATGGGGCTGCAAACCCCTTCAGCTCCTTGGGTCCTTTCTCTAGCTCCTCCACTGGAACCCTGTGCTCAGTCCAATGGTTGGCTGTGAGGATCCACCTCTGTATTGGACAGGCACTGGTAGAGCCTCTCAGGAAACAGCCATAACAGGCTCCTGTCAGCAAGCACTTATTGGCATCCATAATAGTGTCTGGGTTTGGCGACTGTATATGGGATGGATCCTCTGGTGGGACAGTCTCTAGATGGTCATTTTTTCAATCTCTGCTCCACACTTTGTCTCTGTAACTCCTTCCATGGAGTTACATTTTCTTTCCATTTTCTTTCCCCTTCCATTTTCTTTCCCCTTCTAAGTAGGACTGAACTATCCACACTTTGACCTTCCTTCTTTTTGAGATTCATGTGGTTTGTGAATTGTATCTTGGGTATTCCAAACTTCTGGGATAATATCCATTTATCAATGAGTGCATACCATGTGTGTTCTTTTGTAATTGGGTTACCTAAGTCAGGATTATATTTTCTAGTTTCATCCATTTGCCTATGAATTTCATGAATTCACTGTTTTTAAAAGCTCTGTAGTACTCCATTGTGTAAATGTACCACATTTTCTGTATCCATTCCTCTCTTGAGGGACATCTAAGTTCTTTCCAGCTTCTGGCTATTATAAATAAAGCTGCTATGAACATAGATGAGCATGTATCTATTTTTATCTTCTTGTGCAAAGCTCAAGTCCAAGAGGATCAAAGACCTCCACATAAAACCAGATACACTGAAACTAAAAGAAAAGAAAGTGGGAAAGAGCCTCAAGCACATGGGCACAGGGGAAATTTCCTGAATAGAACATAAATAGCTTATGCTCTAAGGTCGAGAATTGACAAATGGGACCTCATAAAATTGCAAACCTTGTGTCAGGAAAAGGACACTGTCAATAGGACAAAATGGCAATGAACAGATTGGGAATAGATCTTTACCAATCTTATATCCAATAGAGGGCTAATATCCAAAATATGCAAAGAACTCAAGAATTTAGACTCCAGAAAAAAAAAAAACTCTATTTTAAAATGGGCTACAGAGCTAAACAAAGAATTCTCAACTGAGGAATAGCAAATGGCCAAGAAGCACCTAAAGAAATGTTCAACATCCTTAGTCATCACGGAAATGCAAATCAAAACAACCCTGTGATTCCACCTCACACCAATCAGAATGGCTAAGATCAAAAACTCAGATGACAGCAGATGCTGGTGAGGATATGAAGGAGGAACACTCTTCCATTGCTAGTGGGATTGCAAGCTGGTACAACCATTCTGGAAATCAGTTTTGTGGTTCCTAAGAAAATTGGACGTAGTACTACCTGAGAACCCAGCAATATCCCTCCTGAGCATATACCTAGAAGTTGCTCCAACATGTAATAAATAATTCTTAAAAAAAAAAAAAAAAAAAGAATGTGACATCAACACAGGGAATTACAAAAGATCAATAGAGGAGACAGAAAATGCAGCTAAACTTTAAACACATGTAGTATCTTGACTCAAGAGAAGGTAGCATCCCAGATCCTTCTTATATAGTTATTAATACTACATGATATACAACTGAACAATAACATTTAATATGAAACTTCTGGGGTATATACATGCTGAGACTAAGGAAAAGACCATAGTTTTGCTTTTGTACAAAATTCATCATCAATTGTAAGCTGGTGAGGTCTTCATCAACCTCTGTTGTTATTATCAACAAATTGATGAGTTTCATATTCCTTTTCTCTTTTCATATAAAGAACAGCTTATTTTTTTATACTTTCTGATAATAATCATTATCTGTACTTATCATCTTGACTCAATCTGTAGTCATTTGAGAGGGATTATTTAGATAAGATTTACCTGTGAGTGTGTTTGTGGGAATTATATAGATTATATTAATAGAAGTAGAAAACTCAGCCAATTATGGGTGGCATCATCCCCTAGGTTTGTATTCTGAAATGGCTAAGAGTAGAGAAAAAAGTATAATTATGCATTCATTCATTCATGCTTTTTCTGCTCTTGCTTGTGGATGTTTCAAGTTTCTACCACTGTGAATTCTCCAGAGTGGTGACTGTAACCTTGAGCTATAAGAAGAAATAAATCGGGCTGGAGAGATAGCTCAGCTGTTAAAGGCTAGGCTTACAACCAAAAATATAAGAAGAAATACATCTTTCCTCTCCTCCAGGTTGTTTTTGTCAAAGTATTTTGTCACAACAACCAAAATGAAACCGTGAAATACACTATTTTTCATTCACACACACACGCATACACACACACACACACACACACACACACACACAAACATTGTTTTCTACCCTTATACCAGTTAAACAGATTGGATGGGAAATAATCCTCCTTAATTTCCCTGCCATGTAAGCATCAGAAAGCTTGAAATAAAGCTCATCATGTTAAATTTAGAAAAATAAAATCTGTGACCTCTCCCATAAAAAAAAAAATCTAAAATAAAACAAACTTTAATTGAAAATAGATTTTTTTATAGAATGTATTCTGGATATGATTATCCATCTACCTCTTCTCAGACCATTCTTATTTCCAAACTCACTCAAATTTACATCCTTTCTTGTGTTAAAAAATAATAAAATAAGATAAAACAAAACAAAGAAACCCAAATAGGACAAAACAAACAAAAGCACAAGAAACACATAGACATAGAGGTATGCATATTAGCATGCACAAAAGTCCCCTAATAATACAAAACTGAAAGCATAATATATAAGCAAAATTCTGTATGGGAAGGAAAAGAGAGAAAAAAGTCCCAATGCATTATAAGACAGAAAGAAACAAAAAGAAAAACAGACAAAGACCCAAAAACATACCATCAAGTTCATTTTGTGGTAACCATATGAAAAATAAGAAAAACAGAAAAAAAGAAAAAAAAAAAAAAGAACCTGCCCGTTAGCATTGCACTCTAGTTAACAAGATTATGGGCCATAAAAGTACTGTGTATCTATAATGGGATTTGTGAAATAATTCAATCAACTGTGCAAGATAGGAGCTAGATTTCTCACTGCTAAAATTAGAATTTTCAGATAGTGAATTAAATGTGAAGGGAGGGTGCATACAAACTCATGTAAAAGTACATGAATTTGGTGTGTATCATATGAGAGAGAGAGTAGAGAGAGAGAGTGAAAGAGGGAGGGAGAGAGAGAGAGAGAGAGAGAGAGAGAGAGAGAGAGAGAGATTTCCTGCTCTACCAACTGGAGGGATTAAAATTTAAAGAAAAAAAAAATCACCCCAGTAAAAATGCTATTGCAAACTTATTTCTAATTCTGCTGTATAATAAAAGACATCAGAAACCCAGGAGAAATGGCTGAGTTTACAGAGTATATGATAAAATCTATTCAATAAGCCTGGATGATTGGTACTGGAATTAAGGAAGTGATCACAAATAACAGTAGACAAAATTAGTCATGATGATTAGGGCTTGTTGAAAGGAGCCATAAACTCTGTGATGTGTGAAGCCAGAAGAAAATTTTGAGTTATAAAAATAAAGTAACAAATATGATAAAATAAAAGCACATTGAAGGTGCTTTACAAAAGTGAACCATAAAACAAAATGAGGCCGAATAGACAAATTTTCCCATGAATAAATATTCCAGGTAGTTTAGGCACCTACTTTTCCTTCAAGGACATAAACCCTAATGCCTTGGTTTTATGTATATGCTTCTCACAGTGAGTGACCTCCACAAAAAGAGTACCACTACGTGAGGAGAGGACCCACTATTCAAAACACAAGCTAGAGAATAAAGAAGAGTTTAGTCAATGATAATGTGCCGGTATTCATTCCTTCATTGATTCATTCATTCACGCTTTAACTCACTCATTCATTCACTGTGACAGTGAACCACATTAACATAATATGTTAACAGTAACCATAAAATAAAATAAAGTCGCATAGGAATACTGTGACATACTCACAATTTTTCTATAAACTTCAAAGTGTTCTAAAAGAGAATGTATTAAGGATAAACAAACAAAAAGATTCCTGAGCCACTTCTGAATATCCTGAGCTCTTTGACATAGGTCACAGAGCAAGGTCTCTGAGAGCAGATGGAGCTCAGCTGTCAGGTTCTCAGGGAGAAATTTCTGACAATTTGATCTGACATAATCTCCATGGCTGCCAGTTGCCTCGCATTACCATTCCCTACTCTGGACTCTGCACTGCCTAAAAAGACTTGAGTGTTTATTTTTCTCCTATGTCTTCAAAATATAAACCGAGCTCCTTATCAGACTAAACCTTAATCTTGTTCTCCAAACTGCTACTGGCATATCATAGTCCATCTTGAATTTTAATTGGGTTATTGAACATTAAAATTATTTAGAAGCTGGGGCCGCAGATGTTAGCTAAGTGACCGAGAACCTGCCAACCATGCACAAAGGCCCTGGGTTCCATCCCTACCATAAATAAATAATAAACACTTGAAATCATAAAGTCACATGCCCACAGCAGCTGGCAGGTAACAAGTCAGTACACACAGATGCACATTGAATACTGACTGCCAACCACCCTCTTGACACCATGACACTTCAATCCTGAACGTGTATGCCCTCAAAGGTCACGGAGTCTGGAATCTGATTTTATAAATGGGATGTACAAGTGAATTTTACAGTCTTTGATGGAGTGCAGATAAGGAAATATAATGAAACTCATAGTAATACCTCAGAAAATTGGACATAGTACTACCGGAAGATCCAGCAATACGTCTATTGGGCATATACCCAGAAGATGTTCCAACTGGCAATAAGAACACATGCTCCACTATGTTCATAGCAGTCTTATTTATAATAGCCAGAAGCTGGAAAGAACCCAGATGTCCCTCAACAGAGGAATGGATACAGAAAATGTGGTACATTTACACAATAGAGTATTACTCAGCTATTAAAAATAATGAGTTTATGAAATTCTTGGGCAAATGGATGTATCTGCGGGATATCATCCTTAGTGAGGTAACCTAATCACAAAAGAATTCAGTTGATATGCACTCACTATTGCATATGCCAGCAAGATCTTGCTGAAAGGACCCTGATATAACTATCTCGAGTGAGGCTATGCCAGTGCCTGGCAAATACAGAAGGGGATGCTTATAGTCATCTATAAGATGGAACACAGGGTCCCCAATGGAGGAGCTAAAGAAATTACACAAGGAGCTAAAGGGGTCTACAACCCTTTAGGTGGAACAACAATATGAACTAATCAGTACCCTCAGAGCTTGTGTCTCTAGATGCATATGTAGCAGAAGATGGCCTAGTCGACCATCATTGGAAAGAGAGGCGCCTTGGTCTTACAAACTTTATAAGCCCCAGTACAGGGGAATGCCAGGGCCAAGAAGTGGGAGTGGGCAGGTAGGGGAGCAGAGCGGGGGGAGGGTATATGGAACTTTTGGGATAGCATTTGAAATGTAAATAAAGAAAATATCTAATTAAAAAAATAGTAATACCAAAAGAGCTTAAAGTGGTTTTTCAAGCACCAGTTAAAAGATAAATAAGAACCAATGTTTATTTTCTACCTCTATTTTTGCATCTTTTCTGTACATCATAAGCAGAAGCAGGAAGGGACAGTGTCTTGTGGTTAAACTATACAAACTCTTCAATCTCAAATCTGGAAAGATTCTTTCACTGTGTTTCCTGACAGTGAGAATTAAAATTTTATAAATAGAATCATTTAACCACAGAAACCTATAAACTGCCTTGCTTAGGAAGTTGTGCTTGTGTGCTGAAGGTTTAAAATATGCTTTATAAGAATTAAATCTCCTCATTGAAGCTGCAAAATAATCTCTGCCACTTTGAATTTTCTTACCTTTCATTCTTGGTCCCATGCAGCTTTTCTTGCAGCTACAAGGATGATGCCAAAACCCAGCAGCTACCTGACAGCCATAAATAAAACATGGAGAGCAGCCTTCCTAATGCTGTGACCCTTTAACAGAGTTCCTCATGTTGTGAGGACCCCTAACCATGAAACTATTTCATTCCTACTTCATAACTGTAAATTGTTACTCTTATGAATCATAATGTAAATATCTGATATGCAGGATATCTAATATACACAGGTTGAGAATCACTGACATAGATAATTGTGTCTTGTTCTCTCCTTAAAACCAGGCACAACACAGAGACTTAAATTATGCTGGCAAGAACATGACAGAGAGAAAAAAAATTGATATCACCAGCATTTATCCTTTGAAAAGATCTTATTTCCTTTTGGTTTATATGCCTGAGTGGTTTATTTTTCTACATTTTTAAAGCTTTAAAATTGTAGAAGAAACTATGTGGCCATGTCTTTTTTGTACATTCTTACATTATACATGGATTATGCAAACCAAACAGATAAAAACAAAATCATATTACAAATGTGGTTTTGTAAACTGCCTTCTCACTGGATGTATGAACATATATCCATGTTGACATAGATTGATGTTATTTTAATAGCTTAATGTTACTTATCCCAAATCCTATAATTCTGGATATTTAAATGGCTTACAGTATTTAACTATTGTAGTCAGCTCTGCTATGAACATTCTTGCATGTGCCTCTGTACTTGTTTAAATATTTTCTTAAGAAAAATTATTTGTGGAACTATTGATTGAATATATCTAAATCTTTTCACAATGTCAAAACATTTTTAAAGCTCTCTCGAAAAGTTGCACAAATTTCACACAGTCTTGTAAGCTTTAAACTGCCCATTAGCTCTTCCCTAACAGTGGCTATCAACTCTAAATTTAATATTTGCATATTGAGAGGAGTAAATAATCTCATGTAGCTATTTTGTTTTGGGCATAGTTGTTTAGCTAAGTCAATATCCTGAGTACTCCCAATTATATGACAAGACGCAAATCAAATCCATACATAGCTCTTTCCATACTTAAGCCTGGCCATTAGCCCTACTAGATACTCCATTTTTAAAATCAAAAAACAAACACAAAACCACGCAATGAACTGGATGTTTATGTCAGCCAAACTCATTTCAATGAGCTCAGTGTGGAACCTCTCTTAACATTTCTCTGTGTTCTCCCACCTCAGTGCTTCTGAGACTTCTTGTTCTACATGAGTCTTATCCTTGGAACTTGCTCAGTTGGAGGGGAGATTATGATTAAAAGAATGCTTGGCCCCTCCACCCTGTTGGCTCTGTACCTTCCTTGAAGCTGTCTCTCCACCTGCTTTAATGATCTGCACTTAGCAGGAGGGAGAGGGCAAGGCTCAGGCATGCCTCTGTAGAATTCAAGGACCAGGATCTGTCGATATAATTGGCACCCTATCTGTCAGAGGATCTCTTATGAACTGAGAAGTAAGAGGCACATAATTACTGGGCATGATTTTCCCCTTGAAAGAAAAATAAAACTTAATAAACATAATGTCTGCAGGGTGCACAGACAAAATGAATTCTCCCCGGATCCTTTGGGGAATTCTGGCCAGCATCAGCCATGCCATGCTATCTTTAATGAAGCAGCTCTCAAATGAATGATTTATTGCATTTCCAGGTTACTATAAGGTAGAGTTGCCAGTGAGTGACATGGGAGCTGAACTCTGAGGAAGCTAACTGCTCTTCACTGTAAGATAAACTCAAGCTTATTAGGCCTCATAATGCTCTAAAAGAGAAAAACAATAATAAGAATATTCTGTGCAAGATCAAAATGGACACACTAGTGCATGTTCATATTTTTTTTTAATTTAAAAGACATCAATGAAATGAACCTTGAATTGGAAATATAACTACAAAGAGAAAAAAAAAATGGCAAGATATGAGGCAGGCCAAATTCCACAGGCTAACTGTGGAAGAACAGAAGTGTTCCTTATCTCAACAATTGTATGCAGTTTCCTCATTTGTGCCGAGGGATGATAACAGATAAAGAAAGACTAAGTAAAAAATTAAATGAGGTGACATAAGATTTTCCAATGGTCCCATTAGTCCGGTGGACTAGCTGTAGCATATAAAGACTAGTTCTGTTTTTCTGTTAGTGCCATTTCGTCTGCATTCTGTGATACAAAATTCACAAAGGATAAGGGCACAAAGACAGCACCAAAATTACACCTTCTCTGGGGACAAGTTCAAGACAGTAAACTTTCCAGCTCCAGCACAAGAGATTTTACTACATTATCCTATTTCATAATATTTTATGCATACAGAAAGATTAATTCAGAACCTATATCAGAATAGAGGGCATTTTTTTATTCTCTACTGTGCCAAATTAGGATATCAGTGCATCAGGGTGTATCTTAATAGTTTTACAATTAGTAAGTATGGTCTTGAAAGTTCTTCTTATTCCTTCAGACTACTGAGCAGCACAACATTGAGGTATGCTCTCCCTTTGAATGAAGTTATCTCTAATAATTTATCACTTAAAAAAGGATTCCCTTTCTAAGTAGATTTGTTTATACAGGTAGACAAATGCTACTCTCAGCCTTAATCTATGAAGCCTCTCCAGTGAAATGGGGTGAATGTAGAGACTCATGACTGTTCGGGGTAATGGGTATTTGCTCAGCCTAAAGGAGTCCCTCTAAGGCTTCAAGAATATTGAGAAGAAGGGAACAGAAAGAATGGGTCTATGGATTGTAGTATGGTTATCCTGCAGCTTACAGTTGATATCCATTTATGAGTGAAGACATACCATACGTGTCTTCCTGGGTCTGTGTTACCTCACTGAGGATGATATTTTCAAGTTCTATCTGTTTGCCTGAAAATGTCATGATGTCTTTGTTTTTAATAGCTGAATAGTCTTCCACTGTATAGTTGTACCACATTTTCTTTATTCATTCTTCAGTTGAGGGACATCTAGGTTGTTTCCAGTTTCTGGCTAGTGCAACTAAAACTTGTAAACATAGATGAACAAGTGTTCCTCTGGTACAGTGGGGTGTCTTTGAGGTACAGGCCCAGGAGAGGTATAGATAAATCTTGAGGTACAACAATTCCCAATTTTCTGAGAAACCATCAAATTGATGTCCAAAGTAGTTATTATAAGTTTGCACTCCCACCAGCAATAGAGGAGTGTTCCCCTTGCTCCACATCCTCACCAGCATGTGCTGTCACTTAAGATTTTTATCTTAGCATTCTGACCTGTATAAGATGGAATCTCATAGTTGTTTTGATTTGCTTTGCCCTGATGACTTAGGATGTTGAACATTTCTTCATGTGCTTCTCAGCCACTTGAGATTTCTCTGTTGAGAATTCTGTTTAGCTCTGTACCCCACTTTTAATTGGGTTATTTGGTTTGTTGATGTCTAATTTCTTGAGTTCTTTATATATTTTGATATTGGTCCTCTCTCGAATGTAGGGTTAGTGAAGATCTTTTCCCATTCTATAGGTTTTGTCACATTGATAATATCCTCAGCTTTTCAGTTTCATGAGGTCCCATTTATTAATTGTTGACCTTAGTACCCGAGCTATTGGTGTTCTGTTCAGGAATTTGTTTTCTATAGCAGAATGGAAGTGTGGAAAGGGAGAAGTAAGGGCTAAGGACCATCTTCTGGAAAAGACAGATATTGGGAAGATGACCTCATAGCCTCTGTGAATACCAAAATGGATTTTCATCAAAATGAATCCCTCAAGAGTCAGGAAAGGATAAGTAAGTTACATAGATGACTATGATGGTGGTAATGTAGTTATGTTTACAAATCTTTCACATATGAGTTTCTATTTCACTTTCTATACATAAATTTTCACATACAAAATATGTATAAATAAATTCACATATATAAAATAGTCATTTAAGTTTACATTTACATTGTTCTTCTACAGTACCTTCAAAACTTTGGTTTATGTTAGCATTAAAGATGGAGTCTATCTATGACTCTTTGATCGAATCAGAGCTCCAATTTTATTTTATTTTATTTTATTATTTTAATTACTTTAATTTTGCAGAAAGCCACGCAGCTGTCACATCATGAACTGAATGCTGCATGAGTCTCAGAATCATTTCCATTCAATGTCAATGCACATATTTCTATTTGAGCATTACATAAGGTAGATGACAAGCATACATGCAATCAGCTGAGCTTTCAGAGTGTCAGGAGGTAGACCTGCACTTACCTCAGCCTTGGTTGACTTAATCACCTTCTTCCTATACATGCATAAATATGTGTATTTTACATCATGCCCAATTATAATTTGCGGATTGAAATGTAAATGAAGAAATTATCTATAAATAAATAAATAAATAAATAAATAAATAAATAAATAAACAAACAAATATTATTGCTTTCCTGTTTAAAAGTTGCCAGATATTCCATAGCACATATAGGAAAAGGCTCTTTTGAATACAGAATCTTCTTTTTTGTACCATCCACCTGTAAGATTTTTCCCTCCAGTACTGCTGTTTTCAGATTAAATTTTTATAAATTTAATTATACACATTATCTGTTCCAGAACATATATGATCCAAGAGGGTGAAAATCACACCAGCACATTTAATAACCGATAAGAATGCACTAAACAAACATTTATTGCAAGCAAGCCCTCTGCTGACTTTTGCTTCAGCAAGTTTGGCATACTTGAGGTATCTAAGTATCATATTCAATAACTACAAAAAGAGTCTGGATAATTTTGTCTGGCTTCTATGTATCTTTTTAATTTTTTCTAACTTTGTACTTATGTAGTCTGCTTGAATGCATGCATGTGAGCCATGTGCGTAACAGGTACCCACAAAGGCAAGAGGATAGAGGTAGAGGCCCTAGAACTGGAATTATATAGGTAGGTGTGAATCATCCAGTGTTGGCTCTAGGAACCAAAGCAGTATTGTTCCCACGGAATGTAAGTGTTCAAGTGTTTAGCACTCAGCCAGCTCTCCAGCTTTCTAACCATCTTATAAGAAAAAAAATATTGTCTAGAATACCTTTTTCTGGCCTTGTAATATTACAACATGGAACTTTCTAAAAACATAGACAGAGTTAGAAGAAGTTAAAAAGTCCCTTCCATTGAAACAATTAACATCTCATAAATATAGAGGGAGATTTTTCAATCTCCTGTATTATACAAGACCAGAAAAAGAGCACATCTTGTAAAACATAGTCATGCAATTGTATTTAACTGGACCCTCCTGTTAGCCCAATGGTTTGCTGAGTAACCATGGAAACAGAATAACTATAATGCAGATGTTATGACACTCAAGCCTACAGTCTGCATTGAACTTTCTAGGCTGCTGCCTCCAACCACAGAAAGATGGTCCTTTATAGTCTGTGTTCATGTGTCTCAGAAATTATTCCCCATTTAGGAGAAGCAGGATTGCTGAAGATTTCCATGTTCCTTCATCTGCGCAGTCTTAACTGAATGACAGGAAAGAGCAGAAGTCCACTGCTGTAGCACACACATGGCCACATGGTCTCTGCCAACACATCTGAGAGGACATGCTGTTGGCAAGGAACAGAGGCTACAGAAGTTCATGAACTGTTCATCCAGGGCCCTGTCACAAGCCTGTCACCATGTTGGTATCTGTTTGAGTTTCTACACTGCTCACAGCTGCCAGTTACTGGATGATTCCAATAGTCATCAAAGTCACCTCTCCCTCATAAGACAGAGAACAATCCAGAGACTGGAGGAATACACTGTTTATTTTGTTTGCCACCTGGCATTATATTCAGCTGACATATGTAGGAAAGCCTCCAGGGCAGAGAGCTCCATCCAGGCTTGACTCTTGCCACAACACAGTCATGAACCAAGCAATGGGCTGTCTGAAGGAAGGGGTAAGAAGAAGCAAAGACGTGAAGAGCAGGTTTTGTACGGTGACCTTTATTCTGTCGCATCACACGTTTGCAATCTGCTGTGTTGAAATCTTAGCTGCTTGGATGATTTTAGTTGGATCATACTGTGTCTGTTGTAACTCTAGTGAATTTTAAGCTCAGCTGGCACACAAACCCAAGTCTCTATTTTCCTAATGGTGTTACCCCACTGGGAAGTCTTCTCACTTTCTAGTCCCAGGCACACCTGACTCCTGCTAAACATCTTTGATCTTTGGTCAAATGTACTAGGGGCATTCCCTGTACCCCACCCATGGCCAGCACTTGATGCTCATCCTCCTGGAATGTTTTTCTGTAGTTCAGAACTCACATTTGATTGGAGCTTTCTTTGGTTGCCCTGTACAAACAACAAACAGAAAAACAAAACAAAACCGCCACCAACAAAGCTAAACAAAAAACACACCTTCGTTTTGTACTCAAAGTTGTTCTATTAACTCTTTTTCTGACATGCCATGTCTATTACATATCTGATCTCTCTCTCTGTCTCTCTGTCTCTGTCTCATACACACACACAGACACACAGACACAGACACACACACACAGAGACATACACACACACACACACACACACACAATAGAGGAATATAAATTTTAAAAATCAAGAACTGGTTTGGTTTCTTTGGTTTTTTTTTTTTTTTTTTTGGNTATACAATAGAACCTGACCCTACTGGTTAAAATCAGCATGCTTGTTAGCTCACTTCACTGTGTCTAACTCTCTCCCTTCATCTTCCTCAGCAGAAGGCCCAGAACAAGAAGAAATCTGTGAGAAACCAAACTAAGTCATGAGAATGTATTTTTACAGATTTTTAACATGTCAAAAGATCATTGCTCTTTTAAAAAAAAAATTCTTTTTTTTTTTTTTAAACTTACAGCTATTTCTGTTCACGAAACATTCACACTGTAAAGTTCTTCAAACTCTAAGTGGTAATTTTAGTTTCTAGGGTGGAAGTGAAGCTCTGCTCCTCCTCAGGATGTTTGCAGCTTCTATGATTCCAAAACTGGGTTGTTTTCCCAAGTTAAATGTGGCAGGTCAGGGAGCCTTTAATATAGCCCCATAGGTGTCAGAAGGCAAATGAGAAAAGACATATTATTCATGGATGAAAATTAGTTCCCTCTACTTGAGAAATCCTTTTCTACTTCAAACACTCAAGCCCATAATCACACCTGAGTAGTGGCGAGCTATAGACTGATTGTTGCAAACAGGAGAAGACATCTCAGCACTGCAGGGCCCTGGAGGAGGCAACATGGTACCCTTGGTGGTCCCAGGAGATTTGTTACCAAATGGGGATGATTAGTTCATACAGCTGGATGGCATCTTCCTTCCATTGGTGTGGCTATATTAGTGCAGAAGTTGCATGTACTAATGCGTGAGTGTCTTACACAGCTTTGGGGTGAACTAACTAAGGGTTCTGGGTAGGAACTCAGCAGACTGGGCACTAACAGAGCCCTTGTCATTAATCAATGTGTGGCCTATGGCAGGTGATCTGGCATCTCTGGAAATCAACCTGGCTCCACAGACAAATGCCAAGAAACTTTTGAAGACAATGGGGAAAGATTAAAGGACATATGTAACAGTCAGTCTGGACTTTCAATGAGCATTCTCTTCCTCTTTTCTTCCAGTACTCTTCCTATTCTTCCTTCAGAATCAAAGTTCTTTGTAATGTCAGATTACAGATTGTTCGTAAGATAGGGAAACCAATCAATTTCATAAATTGATGCTCAAACCAGTTACAGTTATACATCATATAATTGAAAGCAATTTTCCTCATTTAAGAAGAAAATAAATGTATTTCTAAAACAGTTTTTTTCTATTTTAATTGTATGTGTTATTTTATAGGTTAGTAATTAGTATGAAAGAGGATTTTTTTTCTCCTTTCACAACTGTAACACTATCCTTGCCTTGTTTGCAGTGTGAAGACAGGATGAAAAGACGGCCTTTGTCCTCTACCAGACTTGATCATTTTTCTGAATATTTTCTTCTTCCAACTAGGAGTATAGCTCAGTGGTAAAGCAGTTGCCACGCATGTGTAAAACTCCACGTTTAATTCCCAAAACTGTCCAAAAAAAGTTATTTCTTTTACTTACATTCCTTGGTACTTGTGAATTTTTTTTGTATTTCTTCAATTTGTGTTTATTAATAATCATGGTTAGTCATGATTGTGAATGAATTACTCTACCCCTATCCCATTCTTTCAATAAAAAACCAACAACTAAGTATCACCCAATACTGGACTCTAACACACGAAACAGTGAAGACAAGAAGAAAAGTAGACTCAAATAAATATAGTGATGGCTTTAGAAAACCTCAAAAACATTAATCTTCTCAAACAGAAGGTACATTTATGAAAGAGAGGTTGCCAAAATAATCAAGGGGAATGTTCTAGAGAAATAACTTCAAAACACACAGCTTAAAAGATTTGCTGACATGATGTAATAATGAAAGTAGATGTTAAATATAATAACAGAGAGAGCACAGTATCAAAAATTCCCCATTCCCATGCTGAGAAAAACCATCTCGCAACATTCAAAACAGCTGGCTCTACTGTTGAAGGTTTACAAGTATACTACATCACTGGTAAAAGAGCAAAGCCAGGATCCATGTCCTCATCTCTGCTGTACACTGTATTACAAGATGAAGTCTGGAAACTCAGGTTAGATGGAATGTTTATTTATGCAGAAGATCACTACAGAATATACAAAAAGGTAGCAATATTAATAACTGACTCCAACGACTTTACAAAACATATATAGCCCCATTGTTACTATATGCTAGCAACTTCAGAAGTACAGGTCTGGACCTCTTCCAGATGGCCCATGCTGTATCATGAGGGACTAAGGGCATCCTTCTTCCCAGCCAGTGGTATTGAAAGCCTGGATCTCCATTAAGATCCCTCCAATCCTATACTAACAGAAAGGAGGGACATATAGGAAAGAGATTCCCTAATGTCTCAACTAGCATGGTGGAGAAAAAGCTCACTATTATTCAGAGGTGATAAAACTCCCAACTTAGCCTTGTCTACTACAGCCTTAGTCAGAGGTTGGCTACCTGAGTTCCAATGATAAAGATAGATTTCAGGATTCTGGAGCCCTCGACCAGGTGTGCCAAGGTGTGGCACAGCTGTATGGTTGACATCTGGCTGGAGAAGCTTTGTTGCTGTTTAAACAGTTGCTGGCTGTGTGAATGGCCCCTTTCTTCACCCTCTCTACCTAGGTAGGTGAGCAACAACATTCCCAAGTGGTTGACTTCTTTGGTGTCTTGTCTAAGATACACAAAGCAAAGTGAAAGTGACCCTCGATGGATGGATAGGGCATCCATCCACACCGATGCATCTTCCTTCTATTCATCTTTGGAACTTGCATTATGACACATATCCCAGTTTACAGCTGTATTCAGTAGAAAAACAGAGAAGTGCATTTAGCCATTTTTCCAGAACTAACACTCCCACTGAAGTTTTTGAAGGTTATTGTTATTATTTTTAATCTTCCAGCTGACCTTTTTATTCAGTTTTTCATTGTGGATGCCAATTCTTTGGTGGTGTGTTTTCACTTCCTTCCCCACTCCTCACGTGTTTACAACACTAATCCCACAGTTTGCTGCGTCTGCTGATTTCTTCTTATTCTGATCCATTCCCTCTGTGGCTTGTAACTGCTGAATGCACGTTTGTTTCCAATGTGCACTTTCCCCTCTGTAATGCAGTAGCCCTAAGGAGCATTTTATCTGGCACCTCTGAGAACTCCTCTGCCTGGGATCACTATTTACATTTCTAATTTATCAGCTTAGAATTCATATCTGTACACAGTATATGAATTGATATTCCATACCTGGGTCCAGTGTGAGCTTCGGCATCAACTCTTAATTGGGGATATTTTTCTCAGTAAAGCATAGAAGAGAGATGTGGTCTTCCTTGTCAGTTCTGAGAACATATGATGCTGTCCCGTCCACTTGATAAACTGGGCAGCTCTGAAATTCTTCCAGCTTCCTGTTTCTGTCTCAGAGCACCTATCAGTCTCACAGTTGTGTCTCATGGTCCTTCTCTTCTGTGAATACATTTCCTGTTTAGGGCTGACATAAAAATCCTTATCCCACTTCACTAAGCATTCTATTACCTGTGGAGCCAAGGCCCCAACTTGGCTTCTCTTATTGGCCTGGACAGAAGATAATTTCTAATTTTTATAGACTATGGTCACTTGTGCTGAAACCAGCTTATACAAGTGACAGTTAACTAATAAGAATTTCAGAACATGAACTATTATAAGCATTAGTCAAGACTTGTTTAAATAACGGCTGTTCTGGCTGGATATTCTGCATTAGTTCAGAATGTTATGCAAAGTCAGAATGTTATCATTGAATTAACAAAATCAGGAATGGCAAAGTGAATGTAGGTTTTATCCTGGATAATATTCTGGGTAATGTCCTGGGCACCTTCACTTAATAAACTCTAACACCAGCTCCATAGAGAAAAGTAAGCAAGGCTTGGCAGGGTAATGGTAAGATCCTGTGGTTTTTCTCACACCACAAGATACAAACCCTCCTGCTTCCTGCTGTTGTCCTGCCTCTGCTATTTGGCTTTAAAAAAACATCTCTTTCTGCTTCCATCAACATAGCCTATAATAAAAAGGCTCCAGGTGCTTCCAAAGGACCAGCACCATGGCCAGCTGTCCAGGCACTGGCACCCTCTTGAGGTACTCTCAGCCAGATCAATGGAGAAAAACACCTCTGAGAAACAGATGTCTTTTCACATTTCCCAGAGGATACTAAGCTTTGCCAAACAGTCTCACTGCCAACAAATGTCCCAGCACGAGGCTTTATTAAGCCTTCACAAAGTGAAACAAATGTCATTTTGAGCCAGTTGTCCCCCCCCTTGTTTTCTGTCTTGATTCTTCTCTCTTCATTCCTTCCTCTGTGTGCCTCTTTTCTTTATTACACCATCCCATTATTATCACGACTATCTTCGTTAGGCAGTCTCCATTGAAATGCCTATGCATGCATTTATCTTTGTCAGGAAATGATAGAGATTAGTCAGCCAGAAAGTGTTTGATCTAAGAACTAAAATAGGAAATGTGTCTGAGCTAATAGCTAAAACAGCAAAAGACATAAATATGTGAAGGGTTTACAGAAAATCAACCCCTTTTCACCCCTAAAATGTCTGAGAGAACTTAGAAGTCAGGAATAGTCTATCAAAGCCCTCCCATTTGGTAAACAAGAAAGAAAAATTAAGATAACGCCAATGATTACATTTTGAAATACAATAAAAAGACCGCTTCTGCCAAACACTGTCTCTAGATTTCTAGATAGAGTCTGCCTGTAGCTCTAGTGAAAAATGGATTTGCTGCAACATCAATCAGTCTAATAGTCCAAACACTCTTCTTTGTGGACCTAACACTAATCTCTGACCAAAAAAGTAGCATAGTGGTGGTACTTAACCTTGAATCCCATATAAAAATGAATGCTTTCTTGTAGGTGACACATTGTTCCTATAAGATAACCATCTTAATAATACAATTCTGGAGCCAGGATCCCTGTGTAACTAATTAGTTTCTTTGTTACTTTGAGCAAGTCACTTCACTCTGTTTTCTTGGCTATAAAATATGAATAATGACAGAAACTATATTTTGGATTGTTCAATGAACAAATGAATCATATACCTAAAGTAATGACTTGTAAAAAGTACTGCATAAGAATTACTAGAATACCAGGTTATGATGTTAAAGGCTTCAATGGTCTATCTCCCTTATCCTACACAGAAACAGCATAGCAATTTCTATAAATGAATGGAAACTATTTCTATAGCCCTGAGATCTGATGTGGTCTCATCATTGACTTTGACTCATAGACATAATAAAGCAATAATGTTGAGCCTATGACTCAAGAAACCATGTCTGTCTACACATTACCTTGGTCTTTCTCTCTACTCCAAGAAGCAGCTGAGAGTTTTTTGTACAATAGGGCCCACTCCCACCAGAGCCAAGTCTGTTCCAAATGAGACCACAGAACTACCCAGAAAAAACTGCAGAACCAATTAAAACTAATTGCAGAAGCATGAGGGAGCCCAGTAGAACCCACAATAACTAGCTAGCTAAGCCTAACCTAAATTACCCACTGAAAAACAGTGACACAAATTAACAGCTCTTTTAAATTGCTATGGTCATTTACTATAGAAAGACAGAAAAAACTAATACTGCTTTTACCATTGTAAATACATTTTGATATTATGCCAAATTATTTGACACTGATGAGAAGTGACACTTCTTTAACAGATAGAATGCAATTGAGGACCTGCTGACCCTGTTAAAATTGGGTGGGGTGCTGACTGACTGGCCAAAAGAATGTACTATATGTTCCAAATCAAAATGTCTGAGAACAACGAACAATAAACCACTCAGTGGCCACCTATTCTATTGAAACGTGGATTCCAGGAGAATCCAAGGGTTCAGGAAAATGTCTCACTATGCTAGCATGTTAGAGAGCCAACACATGACTGCTGTGTTGAGTGGCCTGAGTTGAAAGCTATCAGATATAGCTACCCTTCATTGCCCACCATGGGACTGACCACCTAGTGCATCCAGCCTGCCAAGATTTCAGATAGTACCAACCCCAACCAGCAGCTGAGTGCAACTCTGTGGGAGACTCCATGAGAAATCTACCCCATGGAGCTTTTGTAGATCCCCTCATCCACAAACTCATTATGAAAATTAAGTGACTGTTTTAAGGTTTTAGACTAAGCAGTTATGCAGCAATAGTAGCCAGGCATCATTAAGGCCTGATTGATTCACGGCAGAAAAATCAAATGTTATTTGGAGGGTTTAATTTCTCATTAGGAAGTTCTAAAATCTATATGATCCTTTCAAATACACAAAACATGAAGATTATCAACAATCCATGAAGCTGGAAATTTTCCTAGCTCTTTAATCACAGGTCAGCCATTCCCCAGTGGATTCTACTCCACTGTTCACTTCAAAGAAAGCTACTCTAAATGGCTGATCAGACATACTTCTTCTGGGACAAGGCCAGGATTTAGAATTCTGAATTCTCTCCAAGGTAACTCAGAGTCAGCAGAACACTACATAATAATAGAGAATCTAGGTCTACAGTGGTCTCTCATTTATTCTCGTTTTTCAGTTTTATTTTTTTTAGGAAAACCAAGACGTTTGGATCCCACAGGCTACCATGAGGAAGCACGTTTGATTCACAACCAAAAAGGATTTGGAATGTGTTTCCATAAAAACCTTCTTGAAGCATTCTCTTGGGAGTCAGGATCTGTGGAGTAGAAAATGAAGCACTAAATGTCATGCAGAGACAATCTGCTGTTTGAATTTTAAACTTCAGCTAAATGAATGGGATTTAGAGGCATTACACTTTTAGATCACTCTCCCATGATCCAGGTCTACTGGTCATTGACCACACATCAGAGTTCAAGGGCAAAAAAGCAATAGCATTGAAAATCCCTTCACTTCTTTGAATTGTGGTGCTAAAGGTCCTAAGTCCCTCATTGGAGAAAAGTTTATGAATTTAGGATAAAGTATGAATGCTAAATGCAGTAAAGTTTGGGTGCATTTCCCATGGGGAGAATTCACATTAGGAAAGTATGCTTCATGTATGTTTGCAATGCTTACTTCAACGTCTGTGGAACTGAATACCTCTGCTAAAGTCAGAAATAATTTAGCTTGAATTTACCTCCCTTACCAATTGAAGGGTTAAAGCGAAACACATACCTTAATTAGTTTATGTCTCAGTTTCTTCATGCACAAATAAAAGAACAAATTCTTGGAG
This sequence comes from Mus minutoides, assembly GCA_902729485.2. Taxonomy (NCBI): domain Eukaryota; kingdom Metazoa; phylum Chordata; class Mammalia; order Rodentia; family Muridae; genus Mus; species Mus minutoides. The sequence goes on from LR750270.1 coordinate 117,140, forward strand.
CTCCTCTGACCCTCTTCTACCTCCAGACCCCAGATCACTTAAATTCCTCTGCCTGCTGGGTTCCACCAGTTCTTACCCATTAGCACATCATCTCCACAATTTCAGGGCTAGCTCTGGATATACATATCTTGCACTATTGTTCCCCTCACCTGCCTACCATGTTGACCACCATGTATTCCCAAGCTTATCTCCCATTAGTTAATGTACCAGCCCAACCTGAATCAAGCTAAACCTAACATCAGACACATAACCAAAGAGAGATGTTCCCATGCCCAAGCCATATCACAAAAATATAAACAATATGAAAGACAAAATAATAAATCCCTCCTCAGAATCACTAGTCCTATAGAAATGTTCTCCAATGAGAATTGCCTACATGAACCCTGGGGCACAGAATTTAAAAGAGTAATCATAAACTTTATTAAAGATTTCAATGAGGTTAAAGGAGAAATTACAAAAATTTTAAAAAGCTCAGTGAACTTTAAAAAAGTATAATAGTACACACCTGAGAAACGTAAAAGAAAATACAAATGTAAGGCTAAATAAAATGACAGAGCGTTCAGAATTTGAGAGCTGTGTTTAATAAAATGTCAAAAAATCCTGGAGCAATGTACTTCAAGTTAAAAACAAACAAACATGGCTGCCACCTAGACACTGTACCCAGCAAAACTATGTGCCATAGTTGAATACAAAGAAAAACTTGCCGTGATATAAACAGACTAAAAGAATTTATGTTTCCCAGACTAGGCTACAGAGAATACTAAAGGAATATTTCAGACTGAAGTGAGGAATAAATATAGCTGAGAGGCTCAATAAAGAAAACAAATGAAGTTAAAATTACTGAAATGAAAAATAAGGCTAAGAATATAACAGAAAAAAAAGACAGCAGTCAACACATACTTTTCAATAATAACTTCAAATATTAATATTCTTAACTCACAAATCAAAAGACGTAGGTTGGGTGGATAAAGAAACAAAATCCATCTGTTTTCTATAAGGAAATCATCTACCTTCAAGGGCAGGAACCACTGTAGATTGAAAAGTTGGAGAAAAGTAGCCCATGCAGTTAGGACCAGGAAGTATGTGTTACCATCCTAACATCTAACAAAATAGACTTCAATCTAAAACAAGCTGGAAGAAACAAAGGAAGATAGCCCTTTGTCATCATCAGCCCATGAAAGTTTCCCTAAACTAGACATTTGGTGACACAAAACAAATGTTAACAAATTCAGAAAAACTGAAATAGTTCTGTGTATCCTATCTGACTACGATGTAATAGTTTAAAAATGGAGAGCAATTAAATCTCTAGTAAGTACACAGACTCCACGAGATCGTGGAGATGAAATAATAATGGTGAATAGATCAAAGAAGAAACTAATAAAGGGAACTCAGAGAATTCCAGCTTGATCTAACCTGAAATGCTCCTGATAAAAATGCATAAAATATTGGACTCTGTAGGACTTCCCAGCCCTACCTACACCAAAGGCTCAGAGAACTTCATAGAATAGGAGGTAGAAAAAAATTATAAGAACCAAAGGAACCAAACAGTTTGGGCTAGATGATGTCTTTTAGACATGACAGGGTAGCTAAACCCGTGAAATCTTAACAAGATGGTTGCCTAAACAGGTCATGAAAAAATGACAATACTAGGTAATATGCCAATATAAGTGGTAGAAACCTCAAAAGTCTTTAGCCTTAGATAAAGAGCTATAGGCAATTAATGGCTAATTAGATAAGAAATATCAATCTTCTCAAAAGATGAGTCCCTAATAGGCTACACAATCCCACATAGTCAGCCCTAAACACATATACATATCATCAATACTGAAGAGACACAAATGGCTGTGTTTATACCTTGATAGGTATTATAATGAATAAGAGGCCATGACACTGAGGGTAGTGGGGGACATGGAAGAAGTTGAAGGATAAGAAGGAGAGGAAAGTAACGTAAATAGAGTACTCACATGTGAAATTCTCAATAAGGAAAGAAAAAACAAGAATAGATTTTAAAATACCCCATAAGAGCAAATGACATGAATATAAAAGCACCTAGAGATGTTCCACATAAACGAAGTCTTTGCTAGTTCAGAGTAGATGCTCAAAACCAATTCTGATTTCACAGAAAAGCAACTAATTATCTGTTGAATCCTGGAGAAAGTATTTTCCCTAAGTGCATCTATTCATAAACAAGATTTTAAAGGTTCTATTAAGTTCAAGTGTAATTTATTTACAAAACATTTTTAAATTACCAATGTTCCCCCAAACTAGAAAGCAGAACAATAGTGATCATTATGCAAACTAAGTATTATATTAGTTGATTTTCTATTGCTGGGTTAAAACATCATGACCAAAAGCAACTTATAGAAGGAAGAGTTTATTTTGTCTTATGGTTCCAGAGGGAAAGTCTATAGTGGTGGGAGGTGTGACACCAGGTGGCTGAATAGAAAGCAGAGAGATGTGTCTTTTCTTAAGAAAAGGTAACTATCAGCAGTGGAAACACACAGGCTACAAATCGGGAGAAAATCTCTGCTATATGTCAGGCAGCATGCTGATCTCTGGGATATATAAAGAACTGCAAAATAAAAGTAAACATTGATACACAAAACTGCCAATAAACAAATATGCTTATCAAATGAACAGATAGTATTGTTTTAGAATGTTCATCTTCTTTGGCCATCACAGAATGCAAATTAAAACTACTTTGAGAGTCCATCTCTCTCCAATAAGAAAAACCTATGCTAAGAAAATAATTGTTGTCTACAGATCAAAATGTAGAACCCTCAGCTCCATCTTCAGCACCACATCTGCCTGCATACTGTCATGCTTCCTGCTATGATGACAATGAACTAAACCTCTGAAACTGTAAGCCAACCCCAATATAAAAAAAAAGTAAATATATTCAAACTAAAATATAATTATGCCATCATCCTCCATACATTTCCTCATTTCTACCCCTCCCAATGTGCCCCACCCCAAGCCCTTTCTAAATGAATGGCCTCTTTTCCTTTAATTGTTACATACAGTTTTTTCCCAAATATATAAACAGAACCTGCTTAGCCCATCTAATGTTACTTGTTTGTATATCACTTCTTTTTCCAGATACAGAAGCAAAGAACAATCTGGAAGTGGGGTGAGGCTAAAAGCCCTCAAATGCCCCCAGCAGTGATATACTTCCTCCAGGAAGGATGTATCTCCCAAGGAGTCAGTAACCTCCCCAAACAACATAGCCACCTGTTCTACTGATCAAATATGTGAGGCTATGGGGATACTTCCCATTCAAACTTCCACTGTTGTCACTATCTAATTTATTCAGGAGTCTTCAACAGGATTCTCAGCCTTTGTGCTTAACCATCTCTTTGAAGGGTGCCTCTCTGAACAATAATGAATGGTTCAAGGGTGTCATTGTAAACACCTGCTCAGCACTCATATCTTTGCATGCATGTTACTATGACAGATACTTCCTGGATTGTTTGATTTACCATTTCCCCTGTGTCCATCCTGTATCCTCACATGCCTCTGTGTCCCTATTTCTCGCCATGACCCAAGGCTCTTCTATTTGAAATCCTAAGTTACATTGGAACTTTATGTCTTGATGACTAAATGTGATCTATGTTAAGACTCTGTGGTTCTATAATTCATTGTAATATTGGCAAGCAAGGGATCACAAATGGATTACAGTGGCTATGGAATAAGCTGGATAGAAAGTAGTAAAAGATAAGGTGCATTTTCAGACACCCTGGCAAAAAGAGAACAGAGAATAGAGATTAGTAAAGGAGTTCTTCCTTTCCCATTAATACTTAGTTGTCCACAAAGTACCCCAAATATTCACCATGCTCTAAATGTCTTGGGATCAATAGTGACAGAACCTCCAATCACCTCAAACTTTGCAAGATTCTTTTGCTGCCTAAACCAGAAACCCTCACTTTTAAGACAGGAATAATAGCACACAGTGGTGTGTTATAGCTGTTTAACAACTTTCTGGGTGGTCACAACACGTGACAAATATCTATGGTATTAATGGACTCATGAAGTTAATTCTAACCCATAGCCCAGATCTGGGAAGAGGTTGGGTATAATACATCTTATGGCATGTTCACATTACATAAACAATAGTTTAAGTGACCTCAGAACCACAGATAATGGCAAAATGTAGTAAAATAATTAGGGAGTAATGAGTTTTTTTTATTACCATTTTTAATATAATTTATTTCACTGTAAGTTTCTCTGATTCAACTTTTAATAATGTTTTATAACAAGCTCTCAGAATTCCCAAAAATGTAATAAGGAACTCTTGCTAGCTACGAGGAGCCAGCTCTAGCATACCACTGATTACATTGGCTTAAAAGGCTCATTTGAAAATTATCATGCTACATTTTTTTCTATTTAAATCTTAGACGAAACCATATTTGAAGCTATTACTTTATATCTCTCAAATTGAGCCTTCTCACTAACGTGATCAGTAACTCTGGATGTTAAAGAAATTGATGCCACTCAGATGTCAATTACACTATTAGTAGAGTTAAACCAAGCGAGATACCTGCTTTCATAACAGAGGATGGTAAAGATTCACCACCTGCAGAGATGGAAAGATCTGTTTTGTGATGACATCAATGTAATAAAATCACCCAGGGGAGGAAGAAGTCATAGCGCCCCACACCTAAGTTCTTCTCACTAACCTACTGCATGCTTCCAGCCTTACAAATGCTTGAACAAAAAGAGGCAGTGGAAATACTATGGCTTGGTAGGCATAGAAAATCCTGATTGTTTTTAATCTAAGAAGGTTTTGGACTTCCCTATCTGAAGACACCGAGTATTACATGAAAAGAGGAAAGTGAGAAATAGACCAGAGAAATAAAGTGTACAATAAAGGTATGAATGAAGAGGCAAGAGGAGGAAAAGAAGGAGGAGGGAGAGAGAAAAGGAGCCGGGGTTTCATTTCATTCCTGCCCAGAGGCTAACAGAAGATCCAGCTTATTAAATGGCAGACTCTATTTCCAAGTTCCCAGCAAAATCATCTAAGCAAAAATCCTCACAACAGTGCCTTTTCTGTCTGAGTGAAAAAAGAAACAGGAGCAAAGATTTGCAGACACAAATACTGAGATATCATCAACAAAATTAAGACAATCTCTTCTAGCCTTAACTAAGGACCAAGACTTTCTTGTCCATCAGAGGCTTAAGAGAAACGCAGCATTTTTATTTTTTAGAAAAACAGACTAAACATTTTAAGGCAAAGGCTTTTGAAATATCTTACCTGAGGGTTTTTAACCTAATATTCATAGTATTACTTTCCCTTAATTTTTTTTTCTTTCCAGTCAGATACTTGACAAGCCCTCAGGAAGTGCAGCCCATTAGCTCTTGAGTATATGATATCTGGAGTAAGTCACATGGTTATAGCAGCCCAGTCTAGGAAGCTTCTGAACCCAGCAACTAGTCCTGATGTTGCTACCAGATGTTTAGCGTTGGTTCTAAACTTTATCCGAATATAAAATGCAGTAAAGAAGGAAACAGTAAGAGACTGAAGGTGCAGATAAGATTTAGAAATAGAAGAAAATCAATAGCACCAAGAAGCCCAGGCAGGAAGATGGCCATGACTTTGAGGCCAATCTGGGCTACCTGGTGATGTTCAAGCTAGGCTGTGCTACTGTTTAAGACCTGTTTTTAAAAAATAGTGAAACAATATAAACTAAAAGTGTGTTCTCAAAATGGGTCAACATGACTGTCTTTTGCACGTTAGTGAGTGTTTGTGTATGTGCATTCATACACACAGTTTAATGTAATAGCCTTTAGTCTCAGTATACAATTAACATACTCTCCTTTAGATAAAAAAAAATACACTTTCACTTCGGGGTTAAAGGTGAGTGGAGCGCACCAGGGGCCTTGAAATCGCAGAGGGTCCAGTGGCCAGCTGCAGCAGCGGCTGGCACAGAGGACCTCAGTCCAACCAGAGGCTGGGACCACTCCCAGCCAGCCAGGACCGCCCCGCCGCCGGACCGCCATCATCCCTCTCTGAACGCAGTGGATAGGGCCGCCAGCCAGCGCACTCTCCAAACCCCAGGACATTAGGCACACTTCGGGGTTAAAGGTGAGTGGAGC